>PVJI01006952.1:0-82060 GCA_004026765.1 Micronycteris hirsuta | reverse complement strand
AAAAAAAAACTTCAAAAATTTATATAGAACCATAAACGTCCCCGAATATCAGCTGCAATTTTGAGAAAGAAGAGCAAAGCAGGAGGGATCACAATTCCTGATATCAAACTATATTACAAGGCCACTGTAATCAAAACAGTTTGGTACTGGCAAAAAACCAGACAGATAGACCAATGGAACAGAATAGAGAGCGCAGAAATAAACCCAAGTCTCTATGGGCAATTAATCTTCAACAAAGAGGGCAGAAGCATAAACTGGAATAAAAATAGCCTCTTCAACAAATGGTGTTGGGAAACCTGGATGGCTACCTGCAAAAAAATGAAACTCGAGCACCAACTTACACCATACACAAAAATAAATTCAAGGTGGATAAAGGACTTAAATGTTATTCGTGACACCATAAAAGTTCTAGAGGAAAACATCGGTAGCAAAATCTCAGACATTCCATGCAGCAACATCTTCAATGATATGTCCGCTAGAGCTAGGGACATAAAGGAAAGAATAAAAAAATGGTACCTTATCAAAATAAAGAGCTTCTGTGGGGCTAAAGAAAATAGTATTAAAATAAAAAGAGAACCAACCATATGGGAAAACATATTTGCCAAAGATACCTCAGACAAGAGTCTGATCTCCAAAATATATAAAGAACTCATACGACTCCACCCCAGGAAGACAAAAAACCCAATTAAAAAATGGGCAAAAGATATGAACAGACACTTCTCAAAAATTGGACATACAGAGGGCCCAGAGTCATATGATAAGATGCTCAACATCATTAGCCATCAGAGAGATGCAAATTAAAACCACAATGAGATACCACCTCACACCAGTCAGAATGGCCATCATCAACAAAGCAACAGATAACTGTTGGAGGGGATGTGGAGAGAAGGGAACCCTACTGCAGTGTTGGTGGGAATGCAAACTGGTGCAGCCATTGTGGAAAACAGTATGGAACTTCCTCAGAAAAATGAAAATGGAACTGCCTTTCGACCCAGCAATTCCACTACAGGGATTATACCCTAAGAATTCTGAAAAACCAATTCAAAAGAACCTATGCACTCCAATGTTCATAGCAGCACAATTCACAATAGCTAAGTGCTGGAAACAACCTAAGTGCCCATCTACATACGAATGGATCAAGATACTATGGTACATCTACACAATGGAATTCTACGCAGCAGAGAGGAAGAAGGAGCTTATACCCTTTGCAACAGCATGGATGGAACTGGAGAGCATTATGCTAAGTGAAGTAAGCCAGGCGGTGAGAGACAAATACCATATGATCTCACCTTTAACTGGATCATAATCAACAAAAACAGAAAGCAAGCAAAACATAACCAGAGACATTGAAATTAAGAACAGTCTAACAATAGCCAGGGGGAGGAGGGAAGGGAAAACGGGGAGAAGGGTTTTCAGGATTCATGGTAGAGGACACATGGACTGAACTATGGAGGCGGAGGGAGGCTGAGAAGGGAGGTGGGGTTGGTGGGGAAGGGAGGAGGGGAGGGTAGATGTTGCAAATAACTGTAATTGAACAACAATAAAGTAATTATTAAAAAAACTGTAACAGAATAATAAATAAATAAATAAAGGACAAATACCACGTGACTTCATTTAAATGTGGAAGCTACTAAAAGACAAAGCAAATGAATGAACAAAATAAAACCAATATCATTAAAAGAGAGTGGTTGCCCGAGAGAAGGGGGGTTGCATGATGGGCATTATGGGTGAAGGGAGTCGAAAGCCACAACTTTCATTTACAAAATAAATAAGGCATGGGAATATAATGTATATCATAGTGAGTAGAGTCAACAATATTGTATTGTAAATTTGATAGTTGCTAAGAAAGTAGGTCTTCAAAGTTTCAATCACTAGAAAAAAATTTGAAACTTTGTATGGATGTAGAAGGTAAATAGACTTATTGGGATGATTGTTTCACAATGTACACAAATGTCAAATCATCACGTTGTACACCTGAAACTAACACAATGTTCTGTCAATTAGACTTCAATTTTTAAAAATACAAAAAAATAGTTGGAATTTAATGTTTGATTTAGTCGACTAGAAGCAAATAAGCAGAAGAGTCACTTGTGTAGCATATTTTCTTTTCTTTGAAATATAACTCCCAGAAATGTTAATATAAATTGTTGTAAAGGAAACAACCACGGAACTGCCATCAAGGTGGAGAAATAAATTATAGTGCATTCCCTGGAAGCCTTGTTTGTGTCTCACTGTTGTCACCGTCTTTCACTCCTGCCAAAGTTAATCTCTGTACTAACATCTAATATAAACATTTCCTTGTTTCTTATATTTTCTTACAACCCAGTTTAGTTTTGCTTGTGATTAAATTTTACACAAATTAAATGACATAATGCATATTTTTGTGTCTTTCTTCTCGTGAATTTTACCCAGGATATTGTTTGTACATTTATTATGCTCATTTTCTTCCTGCATAATGTTTCATGGTAGAAATATACTATAATATCTTTACTCATCCTGTGTTTATGAGCACTAATGGTCAATTATAAATAATATATTTATAAACATTTTTGTATATGTATCTTGGTATACTTAGAATGATGATTTCTATACCTGAAAGTCAAATTGCTAATGCTTGCATCAATTAAACCCACTAGAGAATATAAGAATCTGCATTGCTGAACATCTTTACTAATCCTTGACACAGCCCTTTATAATTTAACCACATAGTCGATACATAATATTAACTCTTTGTGATATTAGTTGACATTTTCTTGACAACCAAATTGAGTAAACTTTGTTTATATTCAGGGCACATTTGGATATTATTTTCCACAAATTAAAAGCCTTTTTACATTTTCTACTTTATTGCCTGTATTATTGTTATTAGCATTTATGAGATCTTTATATATTTTAGATTTACTCCCTTTCTATTTATACATATTAAAAATATTTCCTGCTTCTTTGCAGAATTCTCTTGATATAATTTTGAAGACTAGACATTCTCATTCCAATGTAATACAACTTATTAAGCATTTAAATAATAGCTAGTGTTTTCCATGCCAATTTAAAATATTTTGCCTATTATGTGTTTATGAATATTATCACCTTAAATATTGTTTTTCTTTAATATTTAGATTTAAAGTCCATTTAAAATTGCTATTTAGCTATAGTGAAATAGAGACTATTGTCTTTGTTTTAAACTTCATTATAAAAATGGCATACAATTAACTTTAGTTATTTAAAATGTACTATGTGATGAGTAGTGACATAGGCATATGTCCATGAAGTCATTACCACGATCAACTCATCAGTCCTCACAATATCCTTATGTGCATTTGTAATACATACTCTCATTTACCCCAGTATCTAGGCAACCATTTATCTATTTGTTCTCACTAGATATCAGTTTGCATTTTCTAGAATATGATGTAAATGCAATATGTAATTGCATTTTTGGTCATGTTTATTTCACTTACCATAATTATTTGATGTTAGAAACTGCCAAATTGTTTTTAAAACAACTGCAACTTTTTATATTCCCACCAACATTTTATGTGAATTCCAGAACTGACCTATATTTGGTGTCATTTTTTATTATACCAATTTTGATGGCTGTGTAGTGGCATATTTTTGTGGTTTTTCATTTGCATTCCCCTCACCACTAATGGTGTTGAACACTTTTCTTCTGTTTATTGGTAACTTTGTAGCCTATGGCTGTTCAAATTTGCTGCCCATTTTCTCATCAGGTTGTTTGTTTAGTTAAAAACTTGTATGTATATATTTTGGGTTCAAGTACTTTATCTGATATACGAGGTCTGTCCGGAAAATGTCCAACCATTGTTATTATAATGAGAATGGTTTGCATGGCATCATAAACTATCAGCCAAATAGAGTGGACTGGAAAGTGCATGTGTGAGCGATGATGACTTCACTGTACTAGTCCATGGGGGTGGTGGACACCTTTGAGTGAGCATGTGTACTGCATGGCCATCGCATTCAAAATGACAGAGCAAGCAGACCAACAAACCTGCATCAAATTTAGCATTAAACTTGAACATTCCTTCATGTTAACTGTTCAGATGATTCAGAAGGCCGCAGCTGTGGACAACTGGTGATTGGCAGCTTGATCACAACAATGCACCCACTCATGCATCATGTCTCATGTAGAGTTTTTTAGTAAAACATCAAATCACCCAGGTGACTCAGTTCCCCTACAGCCCAGATTTGGTGACCTGTGACTTCTGGCTTTTCCCAAAACTAAACTCACCTTTGAAAGGAAAGAGATTTCAGACCATTAATGAGATTCAGGAAAATACGATGGGGCAGCTGATGGCGATTGGGAGAACTGTGTGAGGTCCCAAGATGCCTACTTTGAAATGGACTGAGGTGTCATTGTCCTATGTCCAGTGTTTCTTGTATCTTGTATCTTCTTCAATACATGTCTCTATCATAGTAGGTGGCTGGATACTTTCTGGACAGACCTCTCATAAGTGTGGTAAATCTTTCCTCTCACTCTGTAACTTCTCTTTTTATTTTATTAATGGTATCTTTCAAAGAGTTTAAGTTACTTTTTCCTGCAGTTCAATTTCATCAATTATTTTCCATTTTTGGTTTTTATTTTGTTTTGCTTTATCTAAGGCATCTTTGCCTACTCCCATGGTCACAAAGATTTTCTTCTATGTTTTACCACAAAGTTTTATGGTATATGGTGTTTTCAATTTAGGTCAATAAAAGATTTTGAGTATATTTTTGTGTAATGCAAGCTTATTAGTTATTTTCATTTTTTATATAGATGTGCAGTTGATATGGCATAATTTGTTGAAGAAATATTCCTGTATCTGTGGTATTGTCTTGGCACTGTTATTGAAAATCCTTTGACTGTATATATGTGTGCGTTAATATCAAATTACCATAATCACTGTAGATCTGTGGTAAGTCTTCAAATTGGGTGAGGTCAGGACTCTCACTTTGTTATATTAGTTTTTAAGTATTTTCTTAAATCTTTTGTATTCCTACATACACTTTAAAAGCAGTTCATCAGTATCTGCAAAATACATGCTAGAATTTTGATTGTATTGTATTTAACTTATAGAGCAATTAAAGAAATATTGTCAATTTAACAATATTGTGTATTTCAATCATAGAAATAGTGTGTCTTCCTAGGTCATCCTTAATTTAATCTTTAAAGTTTGTTACCTTTTTATTTTAGAAATCTTAGAAGTATTTTTAATCCTAATTATTTTGTTTTGTTATTAATATAAATATAGTTTTAAATTTAATGTTTAATTGTTGCTAGTCTATAATAATTCATTTTTGTATTTACTTTTTTTCACTTTTTTATTGTTGTTCAAGTACAATTGTCTCCACTTTCCCTCCACCACTCATCCCAATTTCCCACCCTTTACCCTACCTCCCTTTGGTTTTTATCATAAATCAGTAGTTTCACTTATTAGTTTTAGTGATGTATAGTTTCCCTTGATTTTTCCTTTTTTTAAGTATATTTTATTGATTATGCTATTACAGTTGTCCCATTTTTTTTCTCCCCTCTATCCCCTCCACCCTACACCCTCTCTTCCAGCAGCATTCCCGCCCCGCCTTAGATCATTTCCATGGATCATACATATAAGTTCTTCAGCTTCTCCATTTCCTGTACTATTCTTTACCTCCCCCTGTCTATTTTGTACCTTCCATTTCTGCTTCTTATTCCCTGTACATTTTCTCCCCTCCCCACTGATAACCCTCTGTGTAATCTCCATTTCTATGATTCTGTTTCTGTTCTACTTATTTGCTTAGTTTGTTTTCATTTTAGGTTCAGGTATTGATAGTTGTGAGTTTGTTGTCATTTACTGTTCATAGTTTTAATCTTCTTTTTCTTAGATAAGTCCCTTTAACATTTCATATAATAAGGGCTGGGTGTTGATGAACTCCTTTAACTTGACCTTATCTAGGAAGCACTTTATCTGCCCTTCCATTCTATATGATAGCTTTGCTGGATAGAGTATTCTTGGATGTAGGTCCTTGCCTTTCATGACTTTGAATACTTCTTGCCAGCCACGTCTTGCCTGTAAGATTTCTTTTGAGAAATCAGCTGCTAGTCTTATGAGAACTCCTTTGTAGATAACTGTCTCCTTTTCTCTTGAGTTTTCCTATGTAAACAATCATATCATATGCAAATTGTATAACATTAGTTCTCTTCTTTTTTTTCTTTAAAAATATTTTTCTTCCATATTTTTTATTTATTTTATTTTTTATCTTGCTATGATTTGGGGTTCTGTGCCATGCTGAATAGAAGCATTGACAGTGGACATCCTTGCATTACTCTCAATCTGATAGCGAAGTTTTTGTTTTATAGTCTTGATTGTATCAACTTAGGTTGTTCATAGATACACTTCACCAACTTAAGTTCTATAGTATTCCTAGTTTTCTGATGGTTTTTATTTTAAACAAATGTTGAATATTTTCATATGTTTTTCTGCAATTATTGAAAAGACTCTGTCCTTTATTTTTTTTCATACAGTTAGTTATACTGATTTACTTTTTTTTGTTTACTGAATATTTAACTGACATGTGTAATTATAATCACAAACATAGCATATGTATATTTGGATTTGAGGCAAATGGCTCAAAATTCAGCTGGTGAGGAAAGAAGAGAGGTGGCTGTCAGCTCCATAGGTCAGTCCAGACCTCCATTAAGACTATCTGTTGCCTTATTATTATTTTACAGACAATGGAACCGAGGCTTAGAAGAGTTAAGTAACTATTCGGGAGCACAAACAGTCCAAGTTTGAGTCCTGGTGAGGAAGGGACCTAGCTGTCATATTCCAAAAGTTGTCTCTGTATCAACACATGCTGTTTCAAGCATTACGTGCTGTGTATATAACGGCTGGACTTTGTTTTCTCTCTATGTGGAGTGTCTGCATGACATGGCACATGACTCAGACTTCAGGAGAAATCCAGTTACTGTTGGTATTTATCTGACCTTCCCAGGACTTGAGAGTCTCAAGTTCTTTGTTATATCCAAATCTATCTGTAGAGATGGGTTTTTAGAGCACACAGTCATCCCTTTCCATTCTCTCTTTAGAATAAACCTCAGCTGGTCTATTGAAAAAAACCTTCAAATGGAGTATAAGAACCTAGCCCAGTTACTTTCAGATTGGCTTCCAGTCAGCACACAGAGCTATTTTCCTGTCAAATTTGTTCCATGCTGTGGATCCAGGAACACCTAACAAAGATCTGGCCCCAAAGTGACATTGCATCTGTAATGCCTGGGGTTCTGCTCCACTCACAGGTTTGAGTTCCCCTTCAACTAAGGGCTCTGGGGAATGAGAGGCAGAGTCCATGGTAACAAGCAATTACCTGTAACAGTTGCAGGTTTGAGACATGTGTCAGACTGACAAAGATTGACATAAGCCCTATCAATGAAGTAATGGATATTTAAACTAAGGAACTTAACTTCCAGAGGCTTGAAAGGAGAGCTTGAAGGGATTACCTTAAGTTAAAAATGAACAAACAGACATCATAGCCAGAAATTAGACTAGAGATTCTCTACTGCCCTTCTCTCAACCACCTACATATTTCTGGGCACATTATTCCCTCTTCCCTAAAATGGAGCTCATGATACCTGCCTCACAGACCTGTTATGAGAAATGTGATAATGGTCACTGAAGATGCAGCATAGATCCTCGCCCCAAATGCAACTGAAATATTCAGGGCCAGGTGTGAACACCCTGGAGTTAAGATCCGGAGACAAATCACTACAATTTCAAATGCAGAGAGGCAGACATGAATGGAGCAGAGGTTTGGAAGTGCTGTTCACTGGCTCTTCTAGCTGGAGTCAGATCAAAATCTCTGGGCACACCGTATGCCGGGAAGCATGCTAGGTGGGACAACAGGATCACTTGGTGTTCTTTCATTTATGTAATCATATATTCTTATTGAATCATAAGTCAGATGTCATGAAATATTTTTATTTTAAAATATTCAGTCCAGTGGTTTTTAGTGTATTATAAAGATTGTGCAACCATTACTACTATCCAATTCCAGAATATTTTTCTCATCCTAAAAGAAACCCAAATTCATGGATAATCACTTTCCTTTTCCTCCATCACTCCAACTTCCAACGTCCCCACTCCCAGTCTTGACAGCCACTAATCTATCTTCTGTCTCTATGGACTTGCCTTTCTGGGTGTTTTATCTAAACAAACCATAAAATATGAGGACCTCACCCATACATCATATCAGTACTGCATTCCTTTTTATGGCTTAGCAATAGTCCATTGTGTGGATATAGCATATTTTGTTTAGCTACTTATAGGATGACAAATTGTTTCTACTTTTGGTTATTATTAGCCATCTTTAAAAAAGCATCACTAGAAGGAGACTTGACTTAGGGTGGTGAACACACCATACAATATACAGGTGATGTACTATAGAATTGTATACCTGAAACCTATATAATTTTATTAACCATTATCACCCCAATACATTCAATAAAAAACAAAAAAATAAGTAAAAAAAATCACTAAAGGATCCACTTGAGGTTATTTATAATCAATTTAAAATAAGTCCAGTAGCATTTTTATGTATTTTTTCAGTCATTTCATTGGCATAGGAGAAGGAATACACAAAGTGGATGTTCTGATTTAGTCGGGATCAAATGAGCTATGATGAAGCCCGAACGGGGCAAAAGAGTTGAGATATATCGGGTACCATAGTAAGATAGGATGTGAACTACGAAAGGGATGAAGGACCGTGGAAATAGGGTAAGATCAATAGTTTAGGTGTACCTCATTGTGTGCAAGTATTGTTGAAACAAGAATGAGAGAGAGTGAGATGCTAAAATATAAGAAAAACTTATAGGAGGTAATAATCAGCACACAAAGCTCATACATTAGTTTGGAAGAAGGGTGGAAAACGCTGTCGAAGTGGAGTAAAAGTTTGATTAATTATGTTGAGATTTTTCTCAGTAAACAATTGATGTGTAATATGGGTTTTCCGTTATTGTGCTTAACTTCTTTTTTATTTTAATATTATTTTATTTTTACTCAGGTACAAAAATCATTGGAAAGGAGCATTGCTCCTTTGTTAGAACTGTGAAGGAAAAATTGGCAAATAAGTCTAGTGATTGAACATATCATCATTCTACAAATGTGTACATTTAGCAAATTCTAGATGTAACCTTGAGGATTAGTTGAAAAACTTCTGAAACACATTTATACTGCACTTTTATTTTAAGTTCTGTTTCTAATGTCTTCTTTCTAGCTCTTCTTTTCTCTGTATCTTTTTTTAAAAAAACTTCTTTGATGATATGTTTATTGATTTAGAGAGAGAGAAAGAGAGAGAGAAAAAAACATCCTAATGAGAGAGAAACATGGATCAGTTGCCTCCTGTATGCGCCCTCACAGGGGATCAAACCCACAGCCCAGGTGTGTGCCCTGACTTGGACTTGAACCCAATACTTTTTGGTGTGTGGATGATGCTTCAATCAGCTGAGTCACCTGGCCAAGACATGTATCTTTTATTATAAAATACTTTTGGAAAAAATTAATGTAAATGTATTTCTAATGTACGATTTGGCAAAGGACTAAACTAAGTACTAAACTAAACTAAGTTAGTTTAACATACTACATATGGTGCTTTTATATTCAGAGTAAAATTGTCTTTTAATGTGTTAAAATTTTTTCAAAAAATATTTATTAAGATTATTCTATGTTTTGAGTACTGTGATTGGAATTTGGGATAAAGCATTGACTATAAAAGATACATTCCTGTTCTTACATGTAAAAGTATATCCTAAGCATAAATATACTCTTTGTAGAATTTTTAAAATTTAAATTATAATAACAGTATGTCCAATATCTATATGTGTTTTGTTAGTTAAAGATTTCTTTGTGACAAAATATAATGTCAATGAAAAACATATTTTGGATATTCTTCATAAAGTCTTAAAATAATTATTAAAAAGTAAAAAATAATATCAAAATTTCTAAAGATTAGCACACTGAAAGATGAATAATATTTGACATTAGTTGATAAGAATATGGGTATATTTTCCTTTTTATTGTATTAATTAATTTTATACAATGAGAAAGAAAGGATAGAAAGGAAAGAAAGAAAGGCCAAAGGGCTATGTATTTTAAATTAAATTATATATCAAAGATATTTAAAAGTATAGACATTCTTGTGATCAAGTGTTTGTTGGAAAAGCCTTCTCTAGAAAAACCACCTTCATCCTCTGTCATTGTAGATAAGGTACATATTATCTGTGTATTGCTGATTTTTTTGCCCTATTCTTAGCAAACCTTGCTACATACAAAGCTCACAATAAACCCTGTGCTCCCTATGACTTCCAACACATGACTGCCTGGCACACCTGAGGTGAACCTGGAATCTTTGAATCTCCATGGGAGGGCCAGGAGTAAATAAGAAGAGACAATTACTTGTTTTGTTTCCAATTCTCTTTCCTTAAATAGCACTAAATAGAGCTGACAATTTTCTCAGTCAAGGAATGAATTCCTTTGCTATGCACTTCCTCACTTTGTGTTCTATTTGCTTTCTGTTTTAGTTTTTTATTTTATTTTATTGTTGTTCAAGTACAGTTGTCTACATTTTCCGCCTACTGCCCACCCCATCCTAGCCATCCCCACCTCCCTCCTTGATTTTGTCCATGTGTCCTTTACAGTTGTTCCTGAAAACCTTTCTTCCACTTCTCCCTGCCCCCCATTATCCCCTCCCACCTCCCCTCTGATTACTGTCAGATTGTTCTTAATTTCAATGTCTCTGGTCATATTTTGTTTGCTTGTTTGTTTTGCTGAGTTGGTTCCACTTACGTGTTCCATTTTTGTCACAAACAGGAGAGTAAGGTGAATCCCAAATTCTGGTTCTGTGAGACACAATTGCACTAGATGCTTCAACACTGCCATCTTCTGGTCGGACATGACATGTCAGGCCCCCTGGGAATTGAGTGGGATTGCCCTAAAAAATGATGTCAGTTCTTCCGGCCCTAAACCTCCTTCTTTGCCCTAGGGAGTAAAAAATATCTGTTAGGATTTTTAAGACGCTGATGAAGTTTGGTAATCAGGGAAAATTATATTAGAAAACAAATCTTCCATACCTGGGACCAGCAAAGAACAACCTTCTGCTATGCCAGTCACTTCCCGCTGTGGTTCCTAGATAATGAGTAAATAGTCAGAAATGTGTACTAGGTCAAGTGAAGATAAAAATATATCTTGAAGTGAAAACACAAGAAGTAAAGCCGTAAATGTGAACTCCAGAAACAAAATTCCAAATCATAAAAGTAAAGAGTATAAATTTATTTTTGATAGAGTCTGAATTTGAACCTGTACGAAATATAATTTGAGAACAGTCAGATAAATTGAAGAATATGCTTTAGAAGATTGGGAGGTTAAAGGCAGTTTGTAGCATGCCATTGGACAAGTTCAGTCAACCTGAACATGTTCGACCTGAAAAAGAGAGGACCATGAGTGACATGTATCTTTGTACTTTATATCTGAAGCTATTTAATTCAAAAAGGGAGGTGGTGGTTACAGGCGACATGTTAGCTCAGTATAAGGAGGTCTTTCTCTGAGAGTTGCGTAATAATTTGACAGAAGGCAGGGAAAGACATCAACATGCATAGAGTCAGCAGCCAAGAAACTATGCTAAAGAATTCTGTTTTGAGAGAGTGATTTTGGTACAATAATCTCCAAAACATCCCAAATTTAAAATTTATGAATAATGTTGTTGGGGGCTAGAGAATAACTCAGAATAGTATTTGGAGGTGATGACTTCATTTGTAGAGAAACGTTTCAAAGTGCTTAGGGTAATAACACAAAAAATGGTTAGAGAAATTGGGTTTAGATTTACATGAATAATCACTTAGGCAGCACCTCTGCTGTCACTTTAAAAAATACACTTTTAGATGCATACTCTTGTCAGTGTTAAAATTGAACTACAGTTTGCTGTTTGTATTCAGTTCCTGGAAAGTGGGAAGTGTTCACAACAACAAACTTTGTATGCTAATGAGTTGTTTGGAATTGTTTCTTTCTGTCTGTGCTGCCTTCCAAGTCACTAACATGTGTGTCTGTTAATTATTCTCCATTCAACATCTTCGACAATTCTCAAAGAAGTCTGCTCCCTCATAATTTTTCTTTGTTCAGATTTTGGAGAAGATAAGAAACTAGAACTTTCTGCTTCCAACCTCATTTACTTAACCTTACTTCCAAACATTTCAACATCTTCCTCATTGCTTTCCTGGTGAAACCACCAAGGTCTCTCTTTACCTACACCAGGTACTCTTTAGCCCTCTTAATTTTATTAATTAATATTTTCAAACTGTCCTCACTTTATTGTGTGGAAAACAGACTGGGCAAGGAGCTATGGTGCTTAATCTAAGTGAGAAATTTATATATGAGACTTGTTTCCTGAATCAGAATCACCATGGTGATATATAAAAGTATGCAGCTGCCAATGTCTATCTTGATGGGTCCTGCGTCAATGTTTTATTTGGAAATTTCTTGGTGGGAAGGAAATTCAAGATGAGGAGAGATAGTTTTATTGGTGGGGTCACAAACCTAGAAAGAGTCTTCAATCAATAGCTTATCAAAGAAGTGTTAGTATGTTCTGTAGAAATACCCAGTGCTGCCAGTCTGAAGTGAGTGGAGGGTGAGAGAAGAGAGGAAGTGGGAAAGAGAGAAAAATGGGCCTCAATGCATTATGGATTTTGGTGTTTCTCTGTCTAAAGTATTGTTCCTTTATTTTTTTTTTTTTCCTGATTTCCACGAACAGGTTACAAGAAGAAAGAGAAGATGGACTGGGGCCAGGTACGGAGCGGGAAGAACACCTGTAAGCAACCCGGTCACGTTGGTCCCATCATTGGCACGGGCCACCAAATACTCCATTTTCAAACTGTGGATATCACGGTGTGCACGCAGATGGCTTTGCTATCTACCTGTGTATCTACCCCGATGAAACTCTCTGTGGGGCCGACGTCCATTATCTCATTCACTTTAAAGAAGATGCTATATAAGCTGATGAAGTTGATTCTTGTATTTCTGTTATTCAATATTTGTGTGACTGGTTGAGAGTAGTACAGAGAATCACAGTTTACCAAACTTTGCTCCCTTGCTAGGAATGACGCTGATCTGCTGTGCCCTTTACAAATGGCACCGTGTTCATATCTGCTGTGCTGTCCTTTACTGGGATCCCTGGCCTGGAAACTATACAGAGTTGGGATGGGATTACATTCTGTGTTATGTACTTCATTGCTTTGGTGGGAAATTCTCTACTTTTGCTCATTATCGAATTGGAACCCAGTCTCCATGAGCCTACATATATCTTCCTGGCCATGTTGGGAGCCACAGAAATTTCACTTAGTACTAGCATTGTCCCCAAGATGCTTGGAAATGTTTGGTTACACTTGCCACAGATCTATTTTGATGCTTGTCTTTTCCCGATGTGGCTCATGCACACATTTCAGGGCATTGAAGCAGGAGGCCTGTTGCCAATAGCTCTGGACCACTGTATAGCAGTCTGTTATCCTTTGAAGCATACTACCATATTCACACAAGAAATAGTCACTCATATTGGAGTCGGGGTGGCATTGCAGCCTTCCATTCTGGTAATTCCACATCTATTGCTCATAAAGTGACATCTAAAACTCTGTCAGTCAAAGTTAATACCCCACACTTACTGGGAACACATGGCCCTTGTGAAGCTTGCCACTGAAGATGTTTACATCCATAAATTCTATAGTCTCTTTGGAGCTTTTATTGCTGGTGGCCTTAACTTCATTTTGATCACCTTCTCCTGTATACAAACATTTATTTCTGTGCTTCACTTGCCCAAGAAAGAGGTATGTTTTAAGGCATTTAATACATGTATTCCCCACATACATATCTTCTTCCAATTCTACTTCCTTGCTTTTTTCTCCTTTTTTACTCACAGATCTAGATCTTATATCCTATTATTTACACACATCATCTTGTCTAGCCTTTTATTGGCCAGTGGCATTCTTGCACCTAAGGCTTTTCCTTTTAGGGCTTTTAACTGTGGGCTAGGTATACCATCCATGCCCTAGACTGCAATCCTTGTGTGTTGAGCAAGGCAAGACCGCTAAAAACTTCCTATTTATTTTCCAGGTGTCATCTGCTTACTTTTTTGACCTCCCATTACATGAAGTTTCAGAGTTCAGCAATTGTCTTATATGAAAACTAGCACATTATCAATGTTAATTCTCTGTTTCTTCTTTCTCACCAGGATTAAAATCTTTCTGTTGCCTCCTTTTTTCTTTGAGGCTTTGCCAGAATTTGAAAATATCTATTTTTCTGACCTTCAGAATGGGCCTTCTGCCAGGAAAATTCTCTTTTTTGAATTCATGCTTTATCTTCAGAAATAGCAGATGGCTCTTGGCAGCCGTGGCTTTAGAAAGTCAGCTATCTCTGTCCTCTGAAATCCTCCTCTCTGAATTTTTATTGCTTCAGAATGTCTCTAGTATATTTTAAACTTTTTAAATGTATGTCATTTACTTATTCATTGGGTAAACTTTTCCTTCTATTCTCTCTTTCCTACCTCTATTGACAGAATTATAATTTGGATTTCATACACAAAACTTTATTATTTGCCTTATTTTTTATAATAAATTTTGTTATGTCTAGAAAACTTTGCCAATCACAGAATTTACATATAATCTTTGATACATATGAAATTGTGATACTTGTGCCTGTGAAAAATCAATTAACAAGTTAAAATTATACCATATCAAATGAAAAATTCATAGAATACTTTCCTTTGAATAGCTGTATATGTACTTAAATTAAAACAATATCTTTTATTGTATAAAACTCAAACAATATAATACCTTCTTCTGTCCTCTATTCCCACTCTTTCATTAGAGTTGAGTGTGATATTCAGGATTTATTATACCTGAATATACGTAGAATTATTTAAACAAAAATGAAATCATGTCATCAATATTGTTCTGCAACATTTTTTTTTCATCTACAGATATGATGCAAACAACTCTAAATTACAACTTTTGGACTCTTTTCTTTTTTGAAATGTCAAACATTAAATATTATAGAAACATCATAAGGCAATTGATTATTTCTCTAAATAGACTTTTCAAACATAATAATACAATAAATAGCTTTGTATATGTTTGTATATACACACATATATTTTTATTATGTAAGCATTTTTAAAATTTAATCTTTATTGTACTTTTTCTATTACCATTTAGTCCCCTATAACCCCCTTTCCCCAGCAATCACCACACTGTTGTCCATGTCCATGAGTCCTTTTTTCTTTTCGCTGCATTTCTCCACCACCTGATCTCCCCCCACCAGCTGTTATCCTGCTCTCCATCTATGAGTCTGTCTGTGTTTTGCTTGTAGATCAGTTTGTTCATTAGATTCCACATATGAGTGAAATTACATGGTATTTTTCTTTCTCTGACTGGCTTACTTCACATAATGATCTCCAGGTCCATCCACACTGTTACAAACGGTAAAATTTTCTTCTTTTTCACTGTATATGTTAATACAAATAGAGTATACACAGAGAGAGAGAGAAAGAGAGAGAGAGAGAGAGAGAGAGAGTCAGACAGACAGAATCTAACGTCATTAATTGCTACAGTTATGTTCTGTGAAGTCACTGCAAACAGTGTATTGGTAAATTCTAAACCATTTCTCCCCTGGAGTAATACAGCATTAAGTTCCTTTGAGCCTCTAGTCATATTTTAATCAACCAGTTAATACATAATTATTTGTGCGTGTGTTTCTATTTAAAGACACATTTGACTATGTATTAAACACATGTAGTACTTATTTCTTACACAAAATGGCATGCAGAATTCATTGTAATAAAACGCTGTCTGAGGAAGGTTTAAAGTTTTCCTGGCCCCGGGTTACCCGGATTGCCCCTTCACAACAGTGCTGTGCACTGTGCTTCATTTAATTGCCCATCATCTCATGAACCCACTTTTCCATTTTTTCCATTGTTTCATCACACAATATATATATTAGTCTTGTACTTATCACAGTAGACTCATACATGAATGAGTAAAAATCTTCTTCCTTTTTCTGGGTACACAATATTTTAGGTCCATTAACATTGAACTTACATTCCCTAACCCTATAACTCATGCCTAAAGGAAGCTTTTCTAACACATGTATTTTCTCCACAGGTTATATCACAGGCATGTGTTTAGAAACACCAGACAACCCTTCAGCACTGTGCTTGGGGCCGTTTGTTTGAAGTCACCAACATGCAGCATGGAACGAGAAAAACATAACATTGCACAGATCACAGAAAAAGATACATTTGTACAGCATAAGAGCCAATACAAGAAGGCGGAGCATCGCCTTGTCCAACCTCACGTGCACTGGGCAGCCCCAGCTTTTCACTGTTCGGCTCACGTTCAGTAATGGTGGTGAAAATGCTGTGGGCACTGATTTTGTGGTTTTGAATATGAATTCGCAAACACAGAATCTGCAAATAATAAAGATCAATCATATACACAACATATTAGTACAAATATGCATATACACATATCCATATATACATACAATGAATTAATTTTTTAATTTCTAATTATAAGTTATCGGTTTAGTTCAACATAATTAAAATAAAATGTGAATGTGTAAGCACAGCATTTTGACACTAATATATATGAATCACTTTATATAAACTCCTTCCTTTTTACTATTATTTACTTGGGCTCATTTCAGTCTACTGTGTGTTCCATTCAGTTTGTAAAGAAATTGAGGGGACACTTATAAGATTTTTACAAAAGCTTGATTGTTGGAAAACTTATTTTCTTAGAAATACTTATGGAAAAAAGAAAAAAAATTACCTGAAATTTAAAGTGCCCAAACCTATTACACTGTTGTATAAAATGAGGACAATACTACTGTCTTGGACTAACTCAGATAGTTATTCTTACTTACAAATCTGATGTACATAAAACATTTTGTTTAATGTATGTGTTATAAGGATCATTTGTGTTATCATTTATTAATGTCATGATTTAACGGAGGTTTCTGTGGCCTTCCCTCCCTCAGAAAGAGGAGGAATACATTGCAAAATTCTCCACTGTAACTAGAGCAAGTTAATTACCAAAGACTTGCAAGGAGGGTCTTAGGAAACTGGCTATAAGGAGAGAGATAGGACTGATGAAAGAAGCCATTTTAAAACAAGGAAGTACCATCATAGGAAACTGGAAAGAAAGAAACTAATCAAGGGAAAGTAAACCAGCAAGGGAAGAGCTGGTAAGGAAGCCTGAACTGCAGGGATGTGTGTGGGGGATGAATGGCAAGTTTTGAAAGAAGAGACTCACAAATAATAAACTTGGGGTCTTTTAATTAAAAATAAAAACTAATTATTAGTTTTCTGATAACAAAACGCTAAAAGATAAACTGAAAGGTAACAAACCAAATGTTAATTTTCAAAATCGAATACTTTTTTACTTTTTAGAAAATGATTAGTGGAAATGTGTGATAATTTTCTTCTTCCAATCTACATAGCTTAACGGCAGTTAGGCTCTGCTGATAACTCTGCTACCTCAGTCATAGCTAGTACATAGCTGTGCAGACGTGACAATACTCAAGTGAGAAAAAGAAATCTTGAGACTGATACCATTTTTTTTTTAGTTTGGGAGGAGATCAATATTTTTTTTTAAAAGCAAGGACCAAGGAAATTCACACTTGCATTTAATGACTGAATTGAATTCCCTGTTGTTCCCAGCAAAGAAGATGAGACTTAGAAATCAAACATATGTTCAAAAGAATCTCAAAGCCACATTTTTATCCTCAGTCTAGGTATTAATGTCTTACTTTATATCTCTTTGCTTCAGCATCCTCTCCTGAAAATGAAGAAGTTTCTCAAACTGTCTTTAAAACTCCCTGTATGATGATACCAAGATTAGAGTCAGCTGACAAGTCTCGTGAGCATCCTAAACTCTTCTGTATTCACTGCAACGCACAGATGTATGTATGCGGAGGTATGGAATAGGATCTGTAGAAATGTAATAGCTGACTCGGTGTCGCGTTCACCAAACCTTCTGTATTAAGCTGTGATATCTAATCTACCTATATAATGCATTCTATTATATGAGCCAGAATGAACTTTCTGGACATTTTTGCTTAATTAAAAGTAGAGAGGTAAGAGTGACTCAACAGAGTCAATTTGTGACACAGCACAATAACGTGTAACAGTTGTTTATGACGTATCGTAAATGTAGACATAGTTGCATGCAACAATAAAATCACACTCTGAACTAGAATTCAAAAAGTGTGGATGGTACTAAGAATTTAATCATAACCTGGTGAGTGCTCATTGGCACATTATGGAACATAATTCACTTTAGTATACATTATACTTAACTTTAAAATAAGGAAATAAGATCAGTAACATTTTCTCTAGTTATTTATCTGGTTTTGAAAAACAAAATTATAAAACGACTATAAATATGCCTTTAACCTTTTAAGAATTACATATAAATTTATTATTTCTGCTACAAATCATTATTAGTCACTCCTCTTCTAAATACCACCATCCCTTCCCTAAAACACATTAACCTCTAGTACTCTGTTTAGTGAACCACCCCTGAATTCTGCTACGAATCTGTTGGGTCTTGACACTGTAGATAATGGGGTTCATCAAGGGTGGAAAAAGGATATAGATGTTTCCCATGAGGACATGGACCACAGGTGAGAGGTGCTTCCCGAAACGATGCACCATGGTCAGACCAATGATCGGAATATAGAAAACCAGGACAGCACAGGTGTGGGAGACACAGGTCTGCAAGGACTTGAGCCGTTCTTCCGGGGATGCAATAGCTAAGACAGAACGCAGAATCAAGATGTAGGAGATGAGAATGAGCACTGAATCCAAAAACAGAGTGCAGATGACCAGGGCTAAAGCATAGAAGCTGTTGAAGCGGATGTCAGAGCAGGCCAGCCGGAGTAGGTCCTGGTGCAGGCAGAAAGAGTGGGAGAGCAGGTGGGGGCGGCAGTAATGGAAGAACTTTAGGCGGACAATGGGAGCAGTAATAAACAGGAAACTCCTACCTACAATAGCCACACCAACTTTGATGATTCTGGTATTGGTGAGAATGGATGTATATCTCAGAGGATTGCAGATTGCTGTAAAGCGATCAAAAGCCATTGCAAGAAGAACTCCAGATTCCATGCATGATAAACCATGAACAAAGAAGGTCTGTGCAATGCAAGCATCCAAATCAATCTCCTGACTGAGCCCCCACAGGATCCCCAGCACCGTGTGCACTGTGGACAGCCCCATGCACAGGTCGGTGAGGGCCAGCATGGCCAGGAAGTAGAACATGGGCTGGTGCAGGCTTGGCTCAGTCCAGATCACGTGCAGCACCAGGCAGTTCCCTGAAATTATAATAGCATAGATACAGGAGAAAGGGATGGAGAGCCAGGGATAGTCCCTTTCCAGGCCAGGAAAACCGGTAAGAAGAAAGGTGGAGTTACTGACTTTGAAATCTGGTCGAACAGACATTGGTCTGTAAAGAGAGAAAACCTCTCAAGGAAAAATGTATGTAACAGCTGTGTAAGACTTATATGTATTTTCCACTGCCTTAATATAGAGTCTGAAGTAACAGCTGTAATAAAAATGATTGGATTAGCACATTTCTTATGTTTTTTTCAAAAGCCAAATTTGCTCCAAAACACTGATGAAATTAATTTATGCCTACATATGAAACCGCCTGGTTATCAGAACAATTGTCCCGTTAGAGGAATTGTGCCCCTGATTACAACATCACCATCACTTTCTGCCTCAACACTTCCTGTTACAGGCAGCAGAGAAAAATAAATGTTTGGTTTGTGAAGGTATAATAATGAGGCTTAAGTGTAGAAAGTAGTAAAAGAAAGCACATTCAAGTTATTCACATATAAAGTCTGATGAAATAAAGTAGCCACTGTTGTAGGGTGTAAGATTAGCTAGCCCCTGCTTATTATATCAAAGACTAAGTAATTTATAAAAATCAATTACTAACTATGTTGTCCATTCTGACATCTATGTTTCAGGGGCTTAATAAAGAACAACTGTCCCTCACAGCAGAGATGTTCTTGCCAATTTTGAAAATGGAGATTACTCTCCTATATTGGGCGCAGTGGCATTGAGATCCTCCGAGAAGCAAGATTTAAGCAGGTACAAGAGTGCAGCAGTCACTGGAGTAAATGCTGGACCCTGGGAGATGCTGTGTTGAGTGATGCAATGACCTGTGCTCCTTTGGACAAATGAGGGAATACCCACGGGCAGTGCCTGCAAAGCAGACTTTCCACTCCAACAAACTTTTAATGTTCCTAAAAGCATAAATTTATAAAAATACTTCCTTTATCCCAGGGGTTTTGAAAATGAGCATTGGACAGATTGTTTCAGAAACCTCTGGTGGTTTGGTTCCTCACAGACAGGTCTTTACTTTTTTATTTGAAGGGCAGCAGGTATATCCCATATAAAACAGATTATTGTTATTAACATAAAATTTTATTTTATTTCTCTTCATTTCTGCCTCATTTTATCCTTCTCTTTATTTGATTCCCCTATTTAAACATTCAAAGAGTTCATGTGCTGGCAAATACAAAACACTGTTTATAAGTCATATAGTTTTGTATAAGGTTGATAAACTTTATAAGCTGCTTGAAATCAGAATCTCTGTTTTCATAACAATATTATTGAGCTTTTTTGCACTTACTGTGTGCCAGGAATCATAGTATTATTTAATTCTCAGGGTTAGAGTATTTTTGTTATCTAATTTAATTGCTAGAATTATTTGAAGATCCTATTTTTATTGTCAAAGGCAGTAGAGCATAGTGATAAAGAATATACTTATAGAGTCAACTTTCTGACATGGAAATCGTTCTTCAAAGACTTTGATATTTGTGAACTTGGGCAAGACACTTAAATGTATATTAGTTTTCTCATCTAAAATGGGGATAATACATTACCAGTGTCATAGGGTTGTCCTGAAAATTAAATTAGATGACTGTATAAATAAAGCATTTAGAATAATGAAGATGCAGAGAAACATGTTAATAAAAAGAAATTGCTATTATTTCCATTTCAGAGATGAAAAACTGAGGCCAGAATTGCAATACTTAATAAAGTAACCATAAGCCACAAATAGGTACTGAGGACATGAAACGTAATAAGTTCAAATTGAGAACTCACACAACTCCACTTTGGAAAGACAAACAATCCAATTTAAAAATGGGCAAAGGACCTGAACAAACACTTCTCCAAGCAGTACATACCAAGGGCCCAGAGACATATGAAAGGATACTCAGCATCACTAGCCATCATAGATGCAAATTAAATCCACAATAAGATACCACTTCATACCAGTCAGAATGATCATCATAAACAAATCAACAAACAGTGAGTGCTGGTAAGGTTGTGGAGAAAAGGGAATCCTAGCACACTGTTAGTGGGTATGGAATTTCCTCAGAAAACTAAAAATGGAACTGCCTTTTGACCCAGCAATTCCACTGCTAGGATTTTACCATAAGCATCCTCAAACACCAATTCAAAAGAATCTATGCACCCCAATGTTCACAGCAGCACAATTTACTATAGCCAAGTGCTGGAAGCAACCTAAATGTCCATCACTAAATGAGTGGATGGAAAATCTATGGTACATTTACACAATGGAATACTATGCAGCAGAAAGAAAGAAGGAGCTCCTACCCTTCGCAACAGCATGGATAGAACTGGAGAGCATTATGCTCAGTGAAATAAACCATGTGGTGAAAGACAAATACCATAAGATTTCACCTATAAGTGGAATCTAATCAATAAAACAAAAAAGCAAGTAAAATAGAAGCAAAGACATGGAAATAAAGAACAAACTGACACTAACCAGAGGGGAAGAGGGAAGGGGATAATGGAAGAAAGAAGGGAAGGGTGGTCAAGGAACATGTATGAAAGACCAATGGACAAAGTCAAAGTAGGGAAGGATAGAGGGTGGGACAGGGGAAAGTGGTGGCAGGAAAATGGGGACAACTATATTTGAACAATAAAAATATATTTTTAATATATAGTTATAGATATAGGCAGATGGATAGATAGATAGATAGATAGATAGATAGATAGACAGACAGACAGACAGACAGACAGACAGACAGACAGATAGATAGATAGATAGATAGATAGATAGATGATAGAGAGAGAGAATTTGCTTCCTGGTAATTGTTGTCAGTTTGGCTCAAATAAACTCATAAGAACTCTTAAAAAAAAAGAAAATACAAATTGGATCAAGAACTTAGTATGGAAAAATGATTTGAAATGTTTCTTCAAATAATGTTTATATTGACTAGTTGTTGACAGTAAACTATATTAGGTTAATAAACTATTGCACTAGTCACCTGTTTCTTTTTATTCTGAACATTTAGATCTACAGAAGTGACTCACATTGTATTTCTATGGAATAAACTGACCTAGAGATATATACTTGGAAACTTTCCCCTATCACATAGTTATAATGGCATTAATATTGTTCTAAATAGTTTTATGAGTCTTTTCATTATAGTTAAACAAGGTTAGTTGTTTTCTATACTAGAAATTACCATTACCATACTAATAATATATGTCTTCCATAAAGCAAAGTGGCATAATGTAAATTTTTGGAAAGCAGGGGATAGATGAAAAAATGTAGGTTCTGTTAGGTAAAATTAAACATTTAGGTATCTAACAATAATTCTCTGTAAAACTGAATATATCACATGTTTATAGAATTCTTTATTTTATAGTCATTCTTTTTTTAAATTTAATTTTATTGTATTTTTTCATTACCATTTAGTCCCTTTATACTTTCCTCTCCCCAGCAATCACTGCACTGTTGTCCATGTCCATGAGTCCTTTTTCCTTTTTGCCGCATTTCTCCACCACCTGATCTCCCCCCACCAGCTGTTATCCTGCTCTCCATCTATGAGTCTGTCCCCATTTTCCTTGCTAGTTCAGTTTGTTCATTAGATTCCACATATGACTGAAATCATGTGGTATTTGTCTTTTCTGACTGGCTTACCTCACTTAGCATAATGTTCTCCAGTTCTATCTATACTGTCACAAACTGTAAAATGTTCTTATTTTTTATGGTTGAGTAGTATTCCATTGTGTAAATGCCTCATAGATATTTTTTATTTTTTGCTATTTTAATTTATTTTTAATTTTTAACTGTTTTATTGTTGTTCAAGTACAGTTGTCTGCATTTACCCCCCACCACTTTCCCCCCAGCCATCCCATCTCCCTCCCCTAATTCCACCCCCTTGGTTTTGTCCATGAGTCCTTTATAGTTGTTCCTGAAAACCCTTCTCCCCTTTCCCCCCATTATCCCCTCTCACCTTCCCTCTGGTATAGCACCTATTGCTCAGCCTTGGTGTGAGGTTTAAATTACCAGTAATATCTTAAATAGTCCAGAATGTCAAATGGACTATGAGTTTGCTAAATAAATTAAATGCACTGACCTTGGATAATTGCATATTGCGGTCAGGCATAGTTGTTTTCATCATTCTGTTTAAAATATAAATAGAATGTCCCAGGGGACCTGAGGTCAATTTATACCCATTAGCCTCTTTCCTAATGTTATAAATCATAGCCCTCTGGCTCTTTCTTGTGCAAGGACTTAAAAAGATATTATCTATTCTCTTGGGAGCAGAGAAACAATTATATCTTTGAGGTTTGGAAGGACCAGGGATTGCTGGATAGAAGAGACAGACTGAATTACAGAATGAATGAAAAGGTCCTGTGAAGGTGAAGGTAGCGATTTTTCACAATGACACTGAATGATTAATATACATTTGGGGGATCGAGTCCTTTCAGAGTTTAAAATTGCTTGAGAAAAGACCAATAATTTAGATTTCTTTTTATTTTTTTCTACTCTCAATGTTCTACCAGGTAGAAATAGCATTAAATTCTTAAGTGTTGCAGTGCTCTTGGATGATGGATGTGAACAGCAACTGTGACTTTTTAATATAATCTAAAGAATTCTGTGCTACACGGTATCTCACTTTTACTCCCTTTGCTCCTGTATGAGAAAATAAGTTGTTTGAATGTTACCTATCAAGTGGACATAATTTCGGACTCACAGAAAAAGCACCTCAAATTATCCATGCCTCCTCTTGCTGCTCATGACATCAATTCCACCATCTTTCTTCTAACAGGCTTTCCAGGTCTGGAACAGGAATACCCCTGGCTCTCCATCCCCTTCTCCTGTATCTATGCTATGGTTCTCTCAGGGAACTGCCTGGTGCTGCACGTGATCCGGACTGAGCCAAGTCTGCACCAGCCCATGTTCTACCTCCTAGCCATGCTGGCCCTCACTGACCTGTGCATGGGGCTGTCCACAGTACACACGGTGCTGGGGATCCTGTGGGGGCTCAGCCAGGAAGTCAGCCTGGATGCCTGCATTGCACAGACTTACTTTATTCATGGATTATCCTTCACAGAGTCTGGAGTCCTTCTCACCATGGCTTTTGATCGTCTTACAGCAATCTATAATCCTCTGAGGTACACATCCATATTAACCAATGCCAGGGTCATCAAAATTGGACTGGGAATTTTAGTTAGGAGTTTTATATTAATCATTGCTCCTATAATTCGCCTAAAGTTTTTCCACTACTGCCATCTGCATGTCCTCTCCCACTCTTTCTGTCTTCACCAAGACCTGCTAAGACTAGCATGTTCTGACATCCGCTTCAACAGTTTCTATGCCTTGGCTCTGGTAATTTGTACCCTTTTGCTTGATTCCATGTTAATTCTTGTATCCTACATTCTGATCTTGCGCTCTGTTTTGGCTATTGCATCTCGAGAGGAGCGGCTCAAACCCTTACAGACCTGTGTCTCCCATATCTCTGCTGTCCTGGTTTTCTATATTCCGGTTATTGGTTTGACTATGGTGCACCGCTTTGGGAAGCATCTCTCTCCTGTGGTTCATGTTCTCATGGGAAACATCTACATTATCTTCCCACCCCTAATGAACCCCATCATCTATAGTGTGAAGACCCCACAGATCCGTGGCAGGATTAAGAGGTGGTTCTCTATGTAGAAGTGAAACACTTTGAATTAAAAAGGAGTGAGTTGTTTAGATGCAGAAAACTTTGGGCAGGGAAAGGAAAGGAATATTTATTTAAATTATATATAAGGTAATTGAACATTAAGAGTTTATATGATATGCCATTACTTAAAAGATTTATAGGTATCATGAATGGAAATAAAACCCATTGTATCTAAATTTAAGTACAGTTTTGGAAGTTTTGAGAGTAGAGTCACTCATCACATGTCTGTGATTTCTGTCTAGAAACAATTATCTTGCAAGAAATAGCTACAAGAAAATTATCCAAGCACAGTTTATATCCATCAACAGAGGAAAATTTTTATCACCATTTGAATACTTGCCTTCATAATCACAGAAGTTACAAATGGTCCCTAACCTTAAGTGATATTTTCAGAATGGCTAACAGTTCACTTATGAGCCATTCCAAATCATGATCACCCTTCTGTTCTCACTAATTCATCAATGAACATCTCTGTTTCTTGCTTCAGAGGAAATTTAATCACTATATTTTACATATATATAAATGACTACAACCCTCACCAATTCCTGTCTTAGAGTAATTGGTGTATTTTACTGGTAAGAATAAATGCTTCACATATGTGCTTCATTGAATCATCTCTTACCTTTTCTGGGTTTGACAAGTATCAACAAATCAAAAAATTTTTGGTGGGGCATTTTATTCTTTTGAAAAATAGGGGTATTACTTAATAATTAATATGAGGTCAACTGACTAACCATTTGAGAAAGTAATAAAGCTTAGTATTACTGAAAACCTCATGGAATTTCCATTCATGAGGATTTCAAAAGGAGAACATGCCATCTTTTTATCTGTAGCAACGCATCATCTTCATCATTCTTATCACCTGATTAGGAAAAACAATAACATATATGCTACTATATTAGGCAAATCTTGATTACTTTGTAGAACTATGTCCCTGAATTTCTGAGACCAAACTTGGTAAACATTTCGTTTTCTTAAAGGATTTCTCCAAATATTCTAATTTCCATTCACAGCCATTTCCCCTCTTCTATGCTAAAAACTCTGAATTATTAATCTAATGACTCAAATTGTATAGCATGTATTCTAAAAAAGCAGTACTGTTTTGACATAAATATAAAATATATTCAGGCACATAGATACGAGACAAGCAGACTGGTATCAAATATATAAATATACAAGTTAATAGCTCTTAAATTATAGCATTTATCAGAAAATGTATAACTAGAGATATAAGACTAGATAAAGAACTTTACCTAGGAAAAATGTGGGTTTGTTATTAACTAACTCTGGAGTCCTTGTTTCTGTTTAAATATTCAAAATTTGTTCAAATCAGAAAAGGTATAGTGGACTTATAATAAAAATAACTTTCAATCTTCAAGGGTAATATGGCATCCAGTTCATGTACATCATATTGGTATTTTTTCTAAATTCCCAATAAAATGCATATGCACAAAATAATAAATAACAAAATATTAAAATATTTGCAGTTCAACACATGACAATAATTCATTTACTTAAGCAAAGTGTTTTTCAAATCAATATGGCAAAATACAAAATAAGTCAGTAGAAAGAAAAAATAAAATTTAAATTGTCAGTACTTAGAAAAACTAAAAATGATTAATAAATATTTAAAAATGTTAAATATCATTTAAAATTAAATAACCATGAAGTTTAAAAAGTAGGTCACATAAATTTTACATTTATATTCAATTGAAAAAATAAAATGTGATTATGAGGCTCCATTATTTCCAAGAGTGTATGGTACTACAGAGACTTTCATATGCTTTTAATATAGATATAAGTTAACAGAAGATTTTTTGAATTAAATATGTAAATGCTGTACAAACATTAAATCACCATACATGTTAACACTAATACCCTCATTTAGGTTAGAGAGAAGAATTATTTTTAAAGATTTTATTTAGTTATTATTAGAGAGACTGGACGGGAGGAAGAGAGAAAGGGAGAGAAACATCGATCGGTTGGTTACTTCTTGTGCACACCCTGACTGCAACCCAGGAGTCAAACCGTTGCCCTTTCAGTTTGCAGGAGGATGCCTAGCCAACTGAAGCACACTGGTCAGGGCTAGATAAAAGAATTTTCTAAATGTATATTATCTTATAGCTTCTATACTTTCAGTGGTTGTTAGCTCTTATTTGTTAATTTTATAACAATAATAGCATTACTTTTGTAAAAATGTTTTATGGTTTCTCGTTGCTACAAATGAGAGATCTTCTAATAACTGCAAAACTCTTTATTTCTAATCTTAAGTATCAGTATTTCCAAGAAACATTTGTGTAATGGGTTTGATAGTAAATATGTTAGTCCACATATGGTCTCTGTCATGTATTTTCTTTGTGATTTGTGTTTATAACCTTTTACAGATGCAAAAAGTTTTCTTAACTCACAAAACTTGCAAAATCAACTACAGGCAGCATATGGTCTGCAGTTCCATCGTTCGTCAAAACCAACCTACACAAAAAATAAAAAGCACTACAATGGAAACATAAAAGGTACATTTTGTTATTTAATTTAAAAAAACAATTCACTTTTCTAAATTTAAAACACATAACAGTACACAAAGATTAACACAACACACTGTGGCCCACATCTTTCATTGCAGTGAACATTCACAGTTATTCCAAACTACCTATAACTATAAAATTACACACAATTATGTGAAGAAAATATTTTCAGGCAATGGACAACAAATGTATTTACATTTTTTAAATATTTTTAAAGAGACACACTTGAGGTAAAATATACATCATTACCCAATTTCTCCTTGAATAAATTTTCCCGATATTGCATAAAGAAATAGAATAAAAACTGAGAGCTTCAGTTGTGCTAGGTGCAAGGAGGAGAGATTGGTATATGAGATAACAGTGGTAGACGTAGTTTTCAGGACAGGGAACTGGAGAAGAAGAAAGTTCCCAGGTAAAGCATTATAGAAACTTAAATCAGAGTTGCCTTCTTCTGTGAGCTGCACCTATGCAGCACAAGACTCTGAGAGTCTGAAAAGTAAAGCAATTGACGTGAAGTAAGATGGTTAGGAAATCTGGAATCACATATTGCTGGGACATGTTAGAATACTAAACAACTAGATGGAGAGGCCTTTCTGAACACCCCATGAACTATGTTGAAACTTCCAAACGATTTTGCCTTACAAATAGAGCTACCTTAGCAACAGATTAATGACAACTCTGGAATCATGCTATGTATACCAATAAAAAAAAGGCTTTGGGAAGGTCAAGGCAGTCTCCTAGTATAATCAATTCCCTGACAGAACAAAAGACACAAATCTTACAAGAAAAACAACATAATCTAAAATTTCATTATTGTAGTATTCTTTTTTATTTTTATTTATTTACTTATTTTTATTGTTGTTCAAGTACATTTGTCTCCATTTACACCCCACCACATCCCCCACCCTACCCATCCCCACCCCCCACTCTCAAACGCAGCCCCTTTGGCTTTGTGCGTGTGTCCTTCATGCACATTCCTTGATGCCCCTGTCCATTATCCCCTATTATCCCTCTCCCTCCTCTTCTCTGATTACTGTCAGACTGTTCTTTATTTCAATGTCTCTAGTTATATTTTGCTTGTTTATTTTGTTGATTAGGTTCCACTTATAGATGACATCATATGGTATTTCTTTTTCACTGCTTGGCTTGTTTCACTTAGCATAAAGCTCTCTAGATCCATCCACGCTGTCACAAAGGGTAGGAGCTCCTTCTTTCTTTCTGCTGAGTACTATTCCACTGTGTAAATGTATCATAATTTTTCTTTGATGGCCATTCTGACTGGAGTGAAGTGGTATCTCATTGTGGATCTCATTTGCATTTCTCTGATGGCTAGTGATGCTGAGAATCCTTCCATATGCCTCTGGGCCCTCTGTATGTCCTGCTTGGAGAAGTTTCTGTTCAGGTCCTTTGACCATTTTTAAATTGGATTGTTTGTCTTCCTGGAGTGGAGTCATATGAATTCTTTATGTATTTTGAAGATAAAACCTTTGTCTGATACGTTGTTGCCAAATATATTTTCCCATATGGTTGGTTCCATATTCATTTTGCTGATGTTTTCTTTAGCCATGCAAAAGCTTTTTAATTTAGTGAAGTCCCATTTGTTTATTCTTTCCTTTATGCCCCTTCACCTGAGGGACATATTGGTGAAAATATTGTTGCGTGAAATTAAAGTGAACAAAATTGAAGCAATAATTTTAAAAAACTCCAAACAAACAAAAGTCATAGACTGGATAGCTTCACAGATGAATTTTATGAATTATTCAAAGAAGAACTAACACCTATCTTTCCCAAACTATTCCAAAAAAGTTGAAAGCAAGGAAGACTCTAAGCTCATTTGATGAAACTAGCATTATCCTAGTTCTAAACCAGGTAAAGACACTACAAAGAAAAAGAATTATAGTCCAATATCGCTAATGACCATAGATACTAAAATCCTTTAAAAAATGTTCATAAACAGAATCCAGCAATATATTTAAAAGAACATACATCATGATAAAGTAGATTTATTCAGGGGATGCAAGGTTGGTATAATACCCACAGATCAATAAATATGATACGCCACATAAATAAAATGAAGCATAAAAATCACATGGTCATATCAATAGATGCAGAAAAGATACTTGATGAAACAGCATGCATTTATGACAAAAACTCTCAGCAAAGTGGGAATAGATGCAATGTATCTCAATGTAATAAGGGCACTATATGACAAATCCACAGATAATATCATACTCAGGGGGCAAAAACTATAAGTGTTTCCTTTTAGTTTGGGCATAAGACAGGTATGTCTGATTTCACCACTCCTATTCTACATAGTACTGGAAGTTTTAGGTACATCAATCAGACAAGAAGAAGAAATAAAAGGCATCCAATTTGGAAAGGAAGAAGAAAACTTTCACTATTTGCAGATGACTTGATACCATACATAGAGAATCCTGAAGATTCCACTGAAAAACTTCTAGAACCAATAAATTAATTCAGTAAGGAACAGGATACAAAATGAATATCTGGAAATTATTTACATCTTTATACATCAATAATTAACTATCAGAAAGGGAAACTAAAAAACATCTCATTACAACTGCATCAAAAAGTAAAATACCTAAGAAGAAATTTAACCAAGGACATAAAAGACCTCTACTCAGACACTTATAAAACATTAAAGACAGAAATTGAAGAAGATACAAATGAATGAAAGTATATACCATGGTTAAATATAGGAAGAATTAATATCATTAAAATATTCATACTACCCAAAGCAATCTATAGGTTCAATGCAATTCCTATCAAATAACAATGGAATATTTCACAGAACTGAACAAACATTCCAGAAATTTATATGAAACCCCAAGAGACCCTGAATAGTGAGAGAAATCTTGAGAAAGAAGAACAAAGTGGGAGGAATCACTCTCCCTGATATCAAACTATACTACAAGGCCATAGTAATCAAAACAGCATGGTACAGGCATAAAAACTGACATGTAAATCAATAGAACAGAATAGAGAGTTCAGAAATAAACCAACGCCTTTATGAACAATCGATATTTGACAAAGGAGAAAAGGAAATACAGCAGGTTAAGATTGTCTATTCAATAAACGATGTTGGAAAAATTGGATACATGCAAAAAAATGAAACTAGACCATCTTCTTATACCATACACAAATATAAACTCAAATGGATTAAAGACTTTAATGTAAGATTTGAAACATAGGTGGTAAAATTTAGACATTTCTTGTACCAATATTTTCTCTGCTCTATCTTCTTGGCAAGAAAAACAAAAGATAAAATAACAAATGAGACTACATGAGACTAAAGAGTTTTGATAGCAAAGGTAACCATTAACAAAATGGAAAAACAACATATTGCCAATGATAAAACTGATAAGGGGTTAATATCCACAATTTAAAAAGAATTTATAAAACTCAACACCTACAAAAAAAGAAAAGCAAAGAATCCAATTAAAAATGGGCAAAGAACCTGAATACACACTTCTCCAAAGAAGCCATACAGATGACAATTGACATATGAAAAAATACTCAAGGTCACTAATCATCAGAGAGAGCATAAAAAAGATCCAATCAGAAACAAAGGATACATTAATTGAAATAAAGAACAATTTACAGGGAAACAACAGTAGAGTGGATGAAGCCAAGAATCAGATCAATGATTTGGAACATAAGGAAACAAAAACAATCAATGAGAACAAGAAGAAGAAAAAAGAATGTGAAAAAATGAAGACAGTGTAAGCAGCCTCTGGAACAACTGTAAGAGATGCAATATTCACATCATAGGATTGCCAAATAGAGAAGAGAAAGAACAAGAAATTGGAAACCTATTTGAAAAAATAATGCAAGAAAACTTCCTTAATTTGATGAAGGAGATAGACTTGCAAGTCCAGGAAGAACGGAGAGTCCCAAGCAAGATGGATGCAAAGAGGTCCACTCCAAGACATATCAGAATTCAAATTCCAAAAGTAAAGATAAAGAGAGAATCTTAAAAGCAGCAAGAGAAAAGAAGTTAGTTACCTAAGGGGAGTTCCCATAAGACTGTCAGCTGATTTCTCAAAAGAAACTTTGCAGGCTAGAAGGGATTGGCAAGAATATTCAAAATCATGAAAAGCAGGAACATATAGCCAAGATTGCTCTACTCAGCAAAGATATCATCAAGAATTGAAGGGCAGATAAAGAGCTTCCTAGACAAGGAAAAACTAAAGGAGTTCATCATTATCAAACCATTATTAAAAGGAAATGTTAAAGGGACTTATCTAAGAAAAAGAAGAAAATCAAAACTATGTACAACAAAATGGCAATAAATACGTATCTATCAATAATTGAATCTAAAAAGCAAACTAAGCAAACAAGAACAGAGACAGAATCATGGATAAGGAGAGGTTTTGAAGATTGCCAGATGGGAGAGGGTGTGGGGGAATGGGTGAAGAGGTGAGGGGATTAAGAACTACAAATACGTAATTGCAGAATACCCATGGGGATGTAAAGTACAGTGTAGGAAATGGAGTAACCAAAGAACTTATATGCATGACCCATGAACACAAAAAATGGTGGGAGAATTGACTGAAGGGGTAGGGGGTGCTGGTTAGAAGGGGGCAAAGGTGGAAAATCAGGACAACTGTAATAGCGTAATTGATGAAATATAATTAAAAATTTAAAAATAAATATAAAAAAATAAAGTTAATTGATAACATTGTTCAGGTGAACTGTCTTTTCTGATATTCCAGCTACTTAAGGGATAGAAAATAAAACTGGAAGAAGGAAGGAAACCTTTTTATAATCTTACAATAAATCTCTGTCTTTTAGTGAGTTTCAGGTTGTGACATTCACTTATGTTTATTTGCTTCCTCCTCCCTATTAAAGTGACACAGGAATACTAAAGGGGCTGATGTTAAGTAACTCCCTTTCTCTCTTCTAACTAAGCAAGGCTCTGGGAAAGTCTTTGTCACTGGAAAGGAGGCCCTTATTATGGACAACACACTGGAAATGCTAATTCATTTCAAAATAGTTATCTTTACCCTCCACCTATTAGATACAGAAGATTTTTTTTCTTAGCTTTTCACTGTTAGAATTGTTTTCTTGGGGGGTGGTGAATCCTTGGAGGTAGAATTTATAAAAGTAATGTGGATCCAAAAAATGCTACATACTAACCCTGACAAGCTCAGAGAGGCCTGCATGAAGGCCTTACAAACTCAGAGATCCAAAGCAACCACACAGGATGGTCTGAAAGTAAAACTTTTTAACTAAAAGTGGGTCATGGCAAGTAATCATGTCCTAGGCTGGTATATTCCTTGACAAAGGTCTATCTTTACCTTACCTGAGCCTGCCTGTTGTCTTTTTATTTTTTTTTATTTTTTATTATTATTTTAAAGATTTTTAAATTTATTTTTAGAGAGAGGGGAAGGGAGGGAGACAGAGAGGGAGAGAAACAGCAATGTATGGTTGCTTCTCACATGGCCCTCACTGGGGACCTGGCCCGCAACCCAGGAATGTGCCCTGACTGGAAATCAAACCGGCAACCCTTTGGTTCCCAGCCCGCGCTCAATCCACTGAGCTACACCAGCCAGGGCTGTCTATTGTCTCTTTATATCTACCTTTATATGTACATTTGGAATGTCAGAGTAATCCCCTTTTCTCCAGATCCCTCAAGGCACGATCTCTCACCACCAATGCACTAGACCACAGGTGCTCACATTGTTATCTTGTTCTACAGTGTACCGTCTCTATGTGCTGTAAATGTTCATTGTTGACTATCCTATACCCACTGATATGAAGTAACAAGCGTTTCTCCTTTCTACTCTTTATCCAATCTCAGAGATTTCATGGCTTTACTTTCCCCCACCTAACTCATCTACTACCAATAAATTTCATGAAACCACCCTTTATGCCTCCTCCTTCGATCATAATATATAAAGTGAACTGCAAAAGTGCCGTTCTCCAAAGCATTTTCTCAATCGGTTGAGATTATGCTTCCTAGCAACTGTTGTCAGTTTGACTTAAATGAAAGTCTTGTACATGATTGGACTTTTCTTATGGCTACTGTATCCCACCACACTATTACAGTCTCCAAAGCTTCTCACTCTCATCTTATTCCATACTGAGTACCCAGGAATTTATTAAAAAAAAATCTGGTTAAACATTTCTCCCAATTTATGGCTTCCTCAACCTCTATTCTAGACAAACTAGTGTGGGTTATCATTCTCATTATTTCATTTTCTCTCTGTAAGTCTAGGTGGTGGTTTACCCTATAACTTTAATTCTCTGATGGGTTCAAGTAAAATCATGAGTTTTTGCTTGTTTAGTTTTTATTTTGGTTGTAAAAATGGGAAAGATAATTTCTAAAGTCTTTACATGTCAGAACTAAAAGCAGAAATCTAATGAACTGATTTTGAAATTTAAATAACACCATTATAATTGCATCAAAAATCAAGTATTTGGAATTAAATATGAAAAAAAATGTTCAAAATCTGGACAAGGAAAACTCCATAATTCCAATGGAAAAACCAAAGAACACACAAATACATTAGGAAATATTTCATTTTCGTGGGTTGGAAAGCATGCCAATCTTTCCACTTTGATTTTTAGATTCAACTATATCTTAATGAATGCCTCAGCAACCTGTACGCACATATTGATAAGAGTATTCTAATATTTACTTGTAAAGGCAAATGAACTAGAGTAGCCAAAACAAATGTGGAAAAAAGAACAATTTTGAAGGACTCACTCTGCTCAATTCAGGACTTGTAAAGACACAGAAACAAGGCAGTATTTGTGAAAGTAAAATCACACAGGTTAATACAGCAGAATAGAGAGCTCAGACACACCATGTCAATATATGCAACTAATTTTTGGCAAAAGTTTAAAGATAATTCTACTGAGAAAGGGTAGTCTTTTAAAAATAATCTTGATAACTTACAAGGGGGAACCCCCAAATGGAATTTATTTATAAAAAATTGTGTATATACTCTTACATGTTTAAACTTCATTCACCTTCAAACTACTCTCCATTTGATGCATTACACCTATACAGACATTTTTTCCACTGCTCAAAACAGTGTTTGAACTCATTGATTTTGATCAACTTTTAGTGCTTCTGCAATTGTTTTTTGTTTCACCTCTTCCACATTTGCCAAGTGTTTCCCTTGGAGGACTTTTTTCATCCAGGGAGACAACAGCAACAAAAAGTTGCTCAGGGCAGGATCAAGTGAGCAGAAAGGGTGGGGCATGGGGTCATGCTGTTGTTGATCCAAAACTGCTAAACCACGAGGTGTGGGCAGGTGCACTCATAAATCACCCATCGTGAAAGGGGCCAATGTATTGAAAAAATCTTAAAAAAAAAATTCGCGGAAGCCAAACGCAATCTCTCATGCCAACTGGTACATTGATACAGATGGGTTCCTAGAACACTCACCTAGCAGGAGAAGCCTGTACTACAAGGGGCCTGCCCTCCAGAAGATAATTCTTTCTTGGGGGTCCCCCTTCATATATAAAAAGGAACTCAAAATAGATTATTGACCTAAAGGGAAAGTGTAAAACTTCTAGAAGATAACATATGAGAAAATCTTGTGAACTTGGGTTTGACAATGTCTGTAGATACAACAAAAATAGCACAATCCTTAAAAAAATATGAATTGGATTCTATCAAATTATTTTTAAAAATTAAACTTTTGCTCTTTTTGGGTCATAGTTAAGAGAAAGAGAGGATAACTAACAAGCTGAAAATAACAACTTACAAAACATATATCTGCTAAGGCTTTTGTAATTAGAATATCTAAAGAACTCTCCAACCTCACTGAGAAGGAAACAACCTCATCAGAAAAAAAGATAATTATTATAGCAGGCACTTCACCAAGAAGATGGATATATGACAAACAAGAATATGAAAAATGCATTAAATTATTTGTCATAAGGGGAAGTACAAATTTAAAACAATGATATATCACTACATGCCTATTAATATAACAAAGCAAACTAAAACAAGCATAAAAAATATGACCATATTGGCCAATATCAAATATTGGCCGAGATGTGGAGGAACTGTGACTCTCATATACTACTGGTCAGAGTGTCAAATGGTACTCTTGTTTTAAAAGACAGGATGACATTATATTAAAAATTTAAATAAATAATTACCATATAATCTGGTCATTCAATTACTAGCTATCATCTAGGATCAAATATTAGTCTAATATTTTCCAGTTAAAATGTATGTCATTTATATAATATAGAAAAGAATGAGGTTAAGTTATTATGAGGTTCAGAAAAACTAGAAGTCTGTATGAGATATAAAGAAATGGATGAAAATGGAGACCAAAAGCATGGAATATAGAAAAGAAAAAGTATAATTAAAATAATTGTACAAGGGTAAATCATTTAGAGAAGGGCAATGTGAGATGTACAAAAAAAAGTTCTGATTCTACCTTGTTAAGTTTCTCTCCCCTAAATCTTAGGTCTGAAAAGTTAGATTGAATTAACTAGTCCATTTTATTTGGGATTTTATAACCCTTTGGGGGTAGTGAAAAGAAGGTGTGTGGTACCCAAGAGAAAAATTACCAACTTCACCCTTTCTTGAGGATGCTACCAGCCATAAAAGCAGTAAACACCTGTGATCACACATTATCTTCCTCTAGAAATAAACAGACATTCCCAGAAGCCCAGGCCTAAATCTAAATCCCATGTGCACATTGAGATGATTGTCTCTGCATAAAACTCCCTATTCTCCAGCAATTGCTTGTCACCGGCAGTAGAAAAATGTATGTCTAGAGAAGGGATTTTTACCCTAAAGGATAAAGAATCAGGTTTCTATTTTTCTGAGTTTATAAAACTAAAGGGTATTTTATTTTATTTTATTTTCAAAATCAGACAAAACTTACTAGAAATTAGAGGATCATAAAGTGACCTAATTTGCCACATCTCTCAAAGTATTTCAATTCTCTCTTAATGTCTTCTATTTCCATCTCAAAATACAATAGTTCTATATTTGCTCTCACTGGCTTCCCTGGCCTAGAAGTCAGCTATCTCTGGTTCTCCATCCCTTTTTCCATCGTCTATGCTATGGTTCTCTCAGGGAACTGCCTGGTGCTGCATGTGATCCGGACTGAGCCAAGCCTGCACCAGCCCATGTTCTACCTCCTGGCCATGCTGGCCCTCACTGACCTGTGCATGGGGCTGTCCACAGTACACACAGTGCTGGGGATCCTGTGGGGGTTGGTTGAAGAGATCAGCCTGGATGCCTGCATTGCCCAGTCTTATTTCATTCACGGCCTGTCCTTCATGGAGTCCTCTGTCCTCCTCGCTATGGCTTTTGATCGCTACATTGCCATTTGCCACCCATTGCGCTACTCCTCCATCCTAACTAATGACAAAATCATGAAAATTGGGGTGGCAATTATATGTAGAAGTACTTTACTCATACCTCCAGTCATCATTCGCCTGAAGTTCTTAAATTATTGCCGTCCTCACATCCTTTCTCACTCTTTCTGCCTGCACCAAGACTTAATTCGGATGGCCTGCTCAGATATCCGCTTCAACAGCATCTATGGCCTGGCCCTGGTGATCAGCAACCTGTTGTTGGATGCAGTGCTCATACTTGTGTCCTATGTCATGATCTTGCATGCAGTCCTAGCTATCGCATCACAGGAGGAGAGAATCAAGTCCTTGCAGACCTGTGTATCACACATTTGTGCTGTTTCAGTTTTCTACATCCCAATCATTGGTCTGACCATGGTGCATCGCTTTGGGAAACACCTCTCACCTTTGGTTCATGTGTTCATGGGCAACATCTATATCCTTTTCCCTCCCTTGATGAACCCCATTATTTACAGTATCAAGACCCAGCAAATACGAAGGAGAGTCCAGAAACTATTTAACTTGAAAGAAATATGTTGAGATCAAATGTGCATATATTTAAAAGTCAACAAGTGAAGATCAAAAGGGTAAGAATCAGTGTATAATTAAAAAGAAATTCAATGACTTCTATTTGGATAACGTTTTATATGTTGCAAATACTTGCACTTTTTCCCACAGCCATCATAATTCAGTGACATTGACATGGATTATATTGTAATAAATTCTATAAATCATATACATAAGTGTATATAATGAGCTGAGAATCATATTAATGTATCAGGAATGTTAGCTATTAAAATTTATGTTGTGCTATGGCCACTTGGGTGAGGATAGTTTTGGATTCACCCAATATAGAAAATGTAAATTTTACAAGTTAACGTCCTTCAGGTAATTACTAAATTATCAATAATTGTCTTGGTCCATTTTTACAACTCTCGGCAACATTCTTGTTTATTGTTTAGCCATCACCCATGCTATCCAGTTTTGCCATATGATCATGTAATGGATTAAGCATCACAGGAGACTGGATTCTGTGGATGATTTAAAAAGTAGTGGAACAAACTAACAATAAAAAACTAATGTGATCCTATTTGCCCACTAGTCAAACACTCTTTTCTCACTGGTATCATATGAATAGTAATTGAACCGCAGATATAGACAACCAGTAATTGCCAGAGTAGGAAAAAAACATACTTCTGCAATCAGTTTGTTTATCTAAATAATAATACCAATAGCAACTACCATTTAAAAACCACTTGAAAATGTTTATTATAAGCCCACATCTCATTTAAAACTTAGTCTCAAGTGAAATAAGCTAGCCATAGAAATATAAATACCAAAGGATTTCACTCATGTGTGAAATCTAATGAACAAACTGAACTAACAAGCAAAATAGAGATAGGCTCATAGATAGAGAGCAGACAGGCAGCTCTGGGGGTATGCGGGGTGAGGTGTGGAAGGATTGAGAAAAAAAAGAGAGAACTCATGGACACAGACAACAGTGTGATTTCTGTCCTACAGTTTGCCTTTAAAACTAAATCATATAGCCCTGGCTGGTGTAGCTCAGTGGATTGAGCGCGGGCTGTGAACCAAAGGGTCGCCGGTTTGGTTCCCAGTTGGGGCACATGCCTGGGTTGTAGGTCAGGTCCCCAGTACCGGGCGCACAAGAGGCAACCACACATTGATGTTTCTCTCCCTCACTTTCTCCTTCTCTTCCCCTCTCTCTAAATATGAACAAATAAAATCTTTAAAAAAAAAGAGTAAATCATATAAATTAAATCATAATATAATCTTTTATATCTGAAGTCTTTTACTTGCAATAATGCTTTTGACATTCATTTTTGTTGTCTGTATCCACAGTTTATTGTTAAATCCTATTTTTGAATCACAGACTGCAAATTTATTTACTCATCAATTAATGGATGTTTTAGTGGTTAATAATTTTGATTTTGAATAAAGCTGTTATAAGCATACACAGCTTATGAATATCAAAGTATTTCCTCAAAATTGGTATTATTTATTTTTAATGTTTATATCTTTACAATTAATAATACAACTATCACAGTAATAATAATAGTCATAAAATAATGCTTAGTTTACATTTATCAGATGCCTATTATATGTCAGTCACCATGGAAGCCCTCAGCAGTGATTCTTGCTATTAAGCCTCAGAGCAAATTTATGAGGTAAGTCATAATCATATAATTGTGCAGATAAGGAAATTGAGGGAAATAGATTTTAAATTACAAGAAAATAGTGATAGAACAATGTGGTTTCAAAGACTTTTACTATTGCTACTACTGTTTTATTTTACCTTACAGTTAATTCCCCATCATCCTGAGTGTTTCCATTGGTGGTGGTGGTCATGGTGGGAGTGAAGAATTTTAAATTGCATATTGATGTAAATATAATTTTCAAGTGAATTACCAGTTAAAACAATTAGTTAATACGCATTCTTCTCTCAGCCAGTATTATGATATACCAAAATTTTATGCGACAGGTTTTGTACTTCATACTTGAAAAATCAGATATGATGAGTTTTGTTTTTATTTTTTTAGTATTATCTTGTTCCAAGAGACCTTATCTTTGTTCAATAGTGGCCTGAATTTCCAACCTTCCACTTAAAAGATAGATTAAAGTTTTTTAGTTTAAAAAGTATATTTACTATGGTGTAACAACAGTGAATTTATTTCAATAACTTTTCTGTTAAATGGAAATTGATATTCTCTGTTAGACTGTTTCTTTTCTCCTTGTGTCTCTGCCCCTCACTCCCTCCTCATCCAAGTTTCTTACCACCTACATTAAAGGGAAAGCCACATGTCCCTGAGGAATTGGATGAGAGAATTGGATGAGATTCTGGTCTAAATCTGTAATACTTGGCTGACTGTATTAAATGAAACTTACCTTATCTCCAACGAGTCTGCACCCTCAGCTGGATGTGGACTCATTATTTTCTCTTGAATCCACTTAGTGACCCATCCCTAAAGTTGGTGTTCACTCCTTAAGCTCCGAAACCTCATTCATTTTCTCTTTCTTCCTGGACTCTAACATTTGTTTTAATGGCCCTTGACTATGGGATCATTTTTTTCCTAGCCAAAGCAATTCTCTTGGCAACTATACTACTCAGCATTAGCCATGATATTTATGTTCCTTACAGTGCTATAAAGAACTCCTAAACCCATTTTCTGCCTTGTGGAGGAGAAGGAAAATGGTTTTCTGACTGAATGTGCCACATGGCAATTTCTACTCTTCTAATTTCTAAGTAATTCGTGGTAATTTCTAAGTTGGCATGAGATACTGTACAAGAACATTTTCCTCAGACATTTATGGAGAAAATAGGGAATTAACCTCCCTCTGCTTTTAGCTTCCCAATACAACACACTGGGTTTCTATCTTTCCATGCCCTGACACTTTGAAAGAGGGCCTGACAGTGTGCAGCTGAAACTGGGAGTTTGGAATATTATAACTTCCTTATTCTTTCCTTCCATCTGTGTTTCTCCTCCCCATCTCATGATGAAAGGGGGTCCGCTACTCCTCTTTTGCGTATCAAAGGGACATTCTCTGCATCCTAACCTCTTTCCTCCCTGCACTTGTTCTAGCTGGTACCCTCTAACAGAAGTACATAATGATATAATGACATTAGGACTCTACTGAGAGAAAAAATCAATATTTAAAAGACAAAATGTCTTGGCTATATATATACACATATATAGTATTTAAAATATATAGAATATATACGGAATTTATATATTTTATATATTTATATATGAAATACATGGGTTTTAACTAACTTTTTCCTTTTGGTAATGTGTCCCAATTTTGACAACTTTTCACTAGTAGAGTAATGCTAACATACTTTTGGCATAAGTTAAGCTTCTTTCTACTTTCCCATATCTAAATAAATTTTCAACCTAAAATGACCCTGAAAATGTACAAACTAAATTTTATTATTATATTTATAAGTGATTACTAACATTTATTGAACACATTATATTTCAGATCCTATATACCTTCTCAATTTAAAAAGATTGGCACATGGATAGAATAACTTTGCTAAGATTTTATACTTAGAATCAGAGCAGAGGTTTTTATTTTTGGCACTCTGATTTAGAGATTGCCATTTTAGTCACAAGCTTACAATGTATTCTCTTTTATACAGGGGGGTGGGCAGACAATGAGCCTACAATATATTCTAGTGCATAAAACTAGTATTTCATAATTAATTATATGAAAATAATTGCACTAAATCAATTATACTTTATGCCATTGTAATGAAACTCAGTATTACAGAGAATTTAAGGTATTCTTGATCTGATTTTGTCCTGAAGAAAATCACAAAAAGAGTAAAATTTATTCATGATCTCATTTACTTTAACTTTTTAAAAAGATTTTATTTATTTGTTTTTGGAGAGATAGGAAGGGATGGAGAAAGAGAGGGAGAGAAACATTGATGTGTAAGAGATACATCGACTGGTTACCTCTCACATACCCCCACCAGGCACTTGGCCCACACCCCAGACATGTGCCCTTACTGGGAACCGAACAGGTGACCCTTTAGTTCTCAGAACAACACTCAGTCCTGAGCCACACCAGCCAGGGCTCATTTACTTAAACTTTTACTGTTATTATTCTCTCCTAATGCTGGCATGATTTAAGATATTTAATATAATCATAGATACCTTTTAATTAGTGGAGCTACACACACACAAAATGAAGGCTGAGCTGTTCATTCTGCATCATCAAAAATTCTTGCTCAAAGGAAAGACCTAGAGAAACTTCTCCTGAATAGTCTTGGTCCTAGTTATGAGGTTAAGGGTGGGTGATACCACCACATAAAGACTGCAAGAAGAATATGTACATGAAGTGGTATGTTGTGGTTTCAAAATTGGTGAGCAAAGAATGAAAATAAGGTTGGGGTTTAGAATAGTAGGATAACATAGAAAGGGGAGCCACAAAAACTCAGAGCCTTGAGTCAAGCTTCTTGGGAAGGAATTCTAAACACGGTACAGCATATAAGGGCATAGGAGTTGATGATAAACACCACATCCAGGCATGTGTGGAAAATAGGGGCACAATCACTCCATAGTAGATGTTGATTTTGATGCTATTACAGGATAGCCTGGCAATGCCCATAAGTTCACAACATGAGTGACAAATAATGCTTCCCACAATAAGTAAGCTGATAAACCAGAAAAACCAAGGGGAAGCAGATGAAGAAATTCCTAATCACAGTTGTCATACCCATTTTTCTAACGACTGAGAGGGTTAGAGTGATAGTATTATACATCTCAGTGGGTAACAGATGGCGACATAGGGGTCGAATGCCGAAGTCAGCAATGTAGAGACTCTGCCACAAAGATGAAGTGGAGGAAAAACATCGGGGACACACAGCTACCAAAGAAATACCCCCATCTTGGAACCAGAAGATTGTTAGCATTTTGGTGTGGTAACTGGAAAGAAAGCTAGCCACCAGAGCCAACACAGAGAGGAAAAGGTATGTGGGTTCATGAAGACTACGCTTAATGAAGATCAGGAATAATAAAAGGATGCTGCCTACAAGAGCAACTATATACATGGAACAGAGAGGGATGGAGATCCATGTATGTACATCTTTCAGCCCTGGGATTCCAGCCATGGTGTGCCAGATGTCTCTAAGGTTGGTATGGTTTGAAGTGGTAATTTTGTACTCTGTCCTCTGATATAGAGCCCTGGATGAAGAGCTAGAGCTAGAGAGAGAGGAAGAGTGAGAAAAAGATTGAGAGAGAAGAATTGAAGTTATTTTTATCAGGTTGAAAGTAAATTTGGGCATTGCAATAAAGTTAATTTTTTTAAAATTTGTTCAGTTACAGCCCTGGCTGGCGTAGCTCAGTGGATTGAGCGCGGGCTGGGAACCAGAGGGTCCCGGTTTGATTCCCCATCAGGGCACATGCCTCGGTTGCCGGCCGGGTCCCCAGTGAGGACCATGTGAGAGGCAACCATACATTGCTGTTTCTCTCCCTCTCTGTCTCCCTTCCTTCCCCTCTCTCTAAAAATAAATAAATAAAATCTTTAAATTTGTTCAGCTACAGTTGTCTTCCCTTTCCCCCTCACCACTCCCCACCACCCCAGCCATCCCACCTCCCTTCCCTGATTCCAACCCTCCTTGGTTTTGTCTATGTGTCCTTTATAGTTGTTCCTGAAAGTTAACTTTCCTAAGAAAAGATTGGTAATCAGCCATGATTCAAGGACAGTAAGTCAGATAGGCTTCACTGATATGAAAGCTACCAACTTTATAGGGCTGCCACTACTAATACTACTGGTAATGATAATGGTAATAACTATAGTAATAATCAACATTTAATGAGCTTGTAATTTGGTGTAGGCACTACAGTCAATACATTATACTTATCAACTTAACATTATACATAAAAGTCCCCTGTAAGTTTTTGCATATCACAGTTTCCCCCCTTGCCTGACTGATGATTCCCAGTGAATCATACTTTATTCCTCGGAAGGCCAAAAATAATGTGTTCAGATTACTGGTGTGGTTTGAGGATCTCAGGACCTTTAAATCAGTAACAATTATTTTTCCTTTAATTTAATATGAAGTTTTTTATCATCAAATAAAAATAACTTGGACAGAAAGAGAAATAGACGTTTAGACAGTCCTGGCTGACACAGTGCTATATTCAGTTAATGTGCATACTAGAACCACATTCTCTCTGTGCGTGGTTCCGTTATGCATGTGTTTCGGTTAAACCACTACTGTACAAAGCAAGCACTCATATAATATCATTCTAATTCAGCATTCACTGCACCCTCCTTCCATTTTCTCTTGCCTACACTGCTTTTTCCTCCTGTATATTTCTTCCTCCTTGTGTTCCAATACTCATATTTCCCTTACCATTTTTACCCCTTTTCTGCTCAAACTTGAATATTATAACTGGAGGAAAGGAAAAGGAAACTCACAATATAACAAAATGACAAAAAAGGTTGCAAACACATGCGAAAATTAAATAAGTTAATGAACATTTCTTTAAGCTCAATCTGTGTATGATGCTATGCTAAAAAAGAAATAAAAAATAACTGAATATTCTCTATGTCAAGAATATTCTTCCATTGCAAGAATTGTGAAACATAAACACATAATAGATCAAATCAGGGTAAGAATGATTGGAGGTGTTCACTTACACGTGTACAACACAGAAGACGTTACCTTTAACTAGGGAGATGTTGCTAAGGTTCACGGAGGTGTTGTCATTAGATCTGCTGAAGAACAATAAAAAAAATTTAGGCATTCAAAGAGCTGACTCTGGAAAGAACAACCCAGATAGTTAAAAAGTTAAATTAAGAAATGTAAGTCACTGCAAAAGTCAAGTCATCTAGCATATTGACATCCTAAAGACATGAGGAATATGACCAGAAAGTAGATTGTACAGTTGAAAATTCAGTTTTAAAAGTGAAGCTAAAGGCTTTAGGTTTAGTTTAGTTCTATATTAAGAACTGATTTGTTATTCCACAATTTTTACAGAGTCTCTAATATTTACCAAAGTTTTAAGGAGAACATAATGTGATCAGAATTTAATATTTATCTCTTCAGAGAAATCTTGTTAATGGGCAGTATGCTTATTTTTCATTCTCTGTTTCCCAATAACACACCTATAAATTGTATAATTACATATTTTGTATTATTCTTCACCAATAAGCCTTAAGCTCCATGATGGCTATGAGTTTATCTTAAGTATAATACATTTTTATTGAGTAAATATAGTTTAAAAGACAGCAAGATAGATTGACGGGAAAGAAGGCAGACAACAGGAGTTACTCTGGGAAGTGTTTTCAACAGACCAAAGCGGAAACAGAAACGTGGCCTTAACAGTGAAAGCAGATGAGATAAGGCATGTTCAGAGTAGAAAAAAAGATTTGATACCTATTCTCAAACTCCTCAAAAAAAAAAAAAAACTGAAGAAGAGGCGATACTTCCTAACACATTTTATGAGACCAACATAATCCTGATGCCAACGATGACCATAGACATACAAACTATAGACCAAACAAAAAAAATTCTAAAAATTCAGGCTATTTATTTCAATTCTATTATAAGTGTATGTATTAGATTCAAAAAAAGAATGAAGAAAATATTTCTGGGTATTAAATCTCTTCCTTAGCTGTATCTCAAACACATGTTTTATCATAGTGACAATCTTCACTCACTCGGGTTTTTTAATCTAAATAACATATTTTAGTCCACATATTGTTTACATTTTAAACTAATTTTTGAGTATTTATAATTAGCTATATTCAGTGCTAACTAGTTTATATAATTTAATCCTCACAAATCCCACTTACTTATCGTAATAATTGAGCAAAATGGCCGCTAGTATGATCTCCATTTAACACATTCAGCAACTACAGCATGAGTAGGTTGAATAACCTGTGTAAGTTCACACAGCTAGTATCTCATCAAGCACAAATTCAAACTCAAGTTATCACCCTGGCTGGCATAGCTCAGTGTATTAAGCACAGCCTGCAAACCAAAGGGTCGCTGGTTCGATTCCCAGTCAGGGCACATGTCTGGGTTGTGGGCCAGCTCCCTAGTAGGAGACATGAGAGAGGTAACCACACATTGATGTTTCTCTCCCTTTCTTTTTCACTCTCTTCCCCTCTCTCTAAAAATAAAAAAGAAAATCTAAGAAAAAATTAACTCAGGTAATCTTGCTCTAAACCTCATGCCTTTAACACACTGTTTCATTTGCCACCTGTGAGCAACCCCTTCTTCAAACCTTCTTCTCTTGGTTTTCTTGATCTCATTATAGAATTGTCTTCCTATTACATTTCATAGTTCTGTGCCTTTTTTTCCAGTGCTGTTCTTCTTCTTATTATTATTTCCAGTGTTGTTATTGTTATTATTTAGTTCTACTTCCTAACTGTTGTATTGAAAGCAGAATATGAAAGACAAGTATTAGACTTTAATTTCTAGTGAAAGATATTAGACCTTCACTAATGTGACGAGTGTTACTTAACAAGAAGGAAGTTTCACTAAGTGTTCTTTGATTTTTTTCCATCCTTTCCCCCAACCATTTATATCTATCTTTCTCATACCCTTGGCTTTCAATTTGTGTCATTTTTATCCTTTTCATTTTCTTTACTACCATAACTCTACTCTGACCCAGACTGATAAATAAGAACCTCACTCTAACAAAATCAAGAAGTAGAAGTGTCCCAGAGAGCCTCCTAACATTCCGGCTTTTGCTGTGCTGTGAAAAGACTTCTATGTGCACTACACCTAGCCTTGTGTCTTAACCTCTTTTCTGTTTTAAATGCAATGAAGCAAACTCAGTTTTTCCAAAGACAGATTTAACAAGCAAGCAGAAAGTCAGTAAAGAAAATCATACAGAAGCCCGAACCTAAAAAATAATAAAAATAAAAATTCCGTGATCGCTCTTCACGTACAGGAAATCTTGCTATTGTTAAGACAATAAAACCCCGGGCCCTTTTCTTCTATTGATCCTCATTTTAAAAACACCCCAACTTTCACATTCTGAAGTAATTCTTCTTCATAGAGATCGGCTATTTCAGGAGTCATAAATCACCTCTCAACTAACACTTTATTGATCCAAAGGAATGTGATCTGCCTACATAGAGAGACATTTCAATCAATAAGATAATAAATATCATTTCACAAGCACAGGATGTGCCTCCACGTTCACCCTTGGATCTGTTTAAACCATGGCCTTGAGCAAGTGGCACAACGAGGATATATATGGCAGGGAAAAAAGTCACAGGTCCTTTGTTCTGTACCAGGAGTGTGTCTAATCTAAAACCTGAGAAACACAGGACACCTTCTAAACTCAGCAGTAACCGACTGTCCAATATGAAATACCAGGTGCTTATTAACTCCTCTATTCTACAGCTACAGACTCACTGAGGCCCCACAAAATAGGCTGCATCTCCTTAGTCTAGGTCCCATTGTTGCCTCAGAGGCTGGTTCTATAGCTTTCTCTATAGCAAAAGATACATCCCTGCAGATTTTTTCCCGGCCACTTATGGGTGTGGGACTAGCCCATTCTTTGTCTCTGCTCCTCCTACAAGTCTCAGTGTGGCTTCTTCTTTATATCCTTAGTTGTAGGACTTCTGTTCAGCTAGATTGCAGGTGGCTTCTGAGAGATGGTTGTTCCGCAGTATAGTTGCAATTTTCATGTGATTGTGGAAGCATTTGAGTACTGCATTTACCTGCTGCCATCTTGACTACAACTCCATGTAAATACTTTTAAATTTTGTTCCAATAACACATTTAAATTACCCCGAAAGTCTGATCCTTTGGGTCTTCTGTTTAATATTTGTCAGGCATGACCAGACAACATTTAACCTAAAAACAATGACTAATACTACCAACTACTGGGACTTTCATTTTTCTAAATTTTCTGCCTAATACCCTGTGAACTATGAGTTATTTCGTTCTGGCTGGAAACATGCACTTAAACAGGTCATGTATAAATATTGGGTCTGATTTCTCTTTTACTTCTATCGTCATTTCTTTGGCCTCAGTCAGTTTTTTTTACTCACATACACTATCAGTACTCTGGCAAACATTTGAGGGAAGCTGCAATAGTGTGATTCATTATATACATAAAATTTGGTTTTTCAGATGACCAAATATATTTTTCATTTATTTTATTTCCACTCATGGTTCCTGCCTCACAGCTTCCCAAACCCTTAAATGTTCCTGAGTGATAAGAACAACGGGAACATCTGTTATAGTTGGTCTCTTGTCCCCAGCTCCTGAAATCACTTCAGAGTCATAAATGTAAAAGCCTATTATAACAAAAAGCCTATCCATAACAAGCCTATTTTTCCACTAAAACTGTGTTTATGTTAATGACGTGACTTTCTGAAAGCTTCCAAGATGGGGGCTGTTTGCCAGGGATACCAACCATGTGTTCAAAGTGTGGGATTTTAAGTTCTAGCTCTCATATCTGGGAAGAGGGGCTAAAGGTTGAATCAATTACCAATGACTAATGTCTTAATCTGCCATGCCTATGTAATGAAGCCTCCATAAAAACCCAAAAAGAAGGGGTTTGGGGAACTTCCAGGTTAGATAACCAGAACACTCCCATATGCCATTGTGTGGGGCCCCAAGCTCCACAAGGACAGAAACTCCTTTGTTTGGAAACTTGACCTATGTATCTATTCATCTGACTGTTGATTAATATTCTTTTTTTTTTTTTAGAATAAATTGGTAATCTAATGAGTAAGCAGGTTTCCTGAGTTCCGTGAGCTGTTCAAGCAATCCAAGGATTAATTGAATCCAAGGAGGGGGTAATGGGAACTTCTACTTTATAACCAGTCAGTCAAAAAGACAAGCATCAACCTGGACTTGCAATTGGTGTCTGCATTAAAGCTGTGGGGGAGGGGGAATGATTGTGGGAACCTCCAATCTGCACCCAGTTGATCAGAAGCATAGATAACACGTGGGCTTGCAAGTGAAAACTTAAGTGCAAGACAGTCTTGGGGGACTGAACTCTTCATCTATGAAATCTAATTTTATTTCCAGGTAGAAAGTGTCAGAATTTGTTGGGAGCCTCTCTGTGTGGTTTTGGAGACTATAGCCCCGTGAGAGCAGGCTCTGAAAGGGGCTAGTAATTCTCCCTGGAAAACCAGGTAACACAGGGGGCAGGCATGACCTGATTCTAACACTGAGGGTTCCCATGGGAATCAGGCCTGAAATGTACATTTTATCCTTTGAAGCTTGCTCTGCCTAGCATAGCCCTTTTGATATAAACTGGATGTTTAAGTTCAAGGCAGTAGGAGTAAACTCCTTATCTCATGAAGCACATCTTAAAGACCATCTGGCGTCAGCATGTCTCACAGACCCTAACCTATGACAAATCTCTGTGTTCCTTCAATTGTTATCTATAGATAATACCTGTTTTTGAATGACTATAGCCTTTTGACATTGTTTGATGAGCTATGAAGGTATGCTGTATACGCCTACACGTACCATTCCCAATAAAAGCCGTTTGGAGAAAGGCTCAGGACATTCCCCACTAGAGGGAATCACCATCCCCTTTCCCACCAGAACAAGATTGTGTCCAGGACAACTTATTCTCATCCGTGGTGGCCAGGAGAGCTCTGCAGGATGGAGTTCTCCTCCAAGAATTTAGTTGAATTGTTGGATAATTGCTCCATGGTGGTGTGGGAAACCCCCCTGTCCCCCACATTGTAATTGGTGTCAGAACCTTCCTAGGGAACATCTGCAAACTTTCAAAACTCTCTCCTTGTGCTGTTGGTGCTCTCTTCTCAGTACTCTGTCCACTGAATTTTAGAATATTTGGTCTCCTTTGGTTCTCGGCTATCAGTTTTCAACACAGGGAGTTCATGGGATCTGTCTGGGTTTCTGCTACCATGGCCTAGAAACTCTCTCAAAGCAGCAAGCTGAGGCAATTGCAGGATTTATTTTTTGTATTTATTTTTTATGTCTTGCTCTCTCTCTCAGGGATTAGAGTTCTTTTGTTTCCAGATGTACATTTTCTTGAAAACTATTGCTTTATACATTTTATCTAATTATTTTGGTTATTTTTGATTGGAAGATAAATTGAATCTCTCTTACTCCATTCTGACCAAAAGCAAAAGTCCCCAGCACCATTTATTCTTCACTGATCAAGTATATGCTGAACTCCTTCTATATACTTGGTACTATTCTAAGCTTCCTAATAAAGAAAGAGATAAAGATGAAAACTTTGATAGGAGAGAAAAAAGTTATAAACACAGCAAAAACTTAATAAAGTCTTTGAAACAGAGGAAAATAGCTTACAACTAACAGCTTTGTAGAAAGAAAGGGGGGAGAAAAACAAAATAAGGCCATGCTAACTCACTCTAACATAAATTATTCTATATCTCTCAAAAAAATACAGCATCACAATATTGTGAAACAATATAATAATGGGCATGCACAACGGTAATGAGAAAAATAGTTCCCAGTATTAAGCTTCTCAAAAAGAATGTAGAGAATTACATTTTCAAATGATTTACATCTAAAATGATTAAACTAAATCTGGATAGTTAAAGGTCACTTAGGAAAAATCACTTCTAAAGAACTCATCACATACTTATGGTGAACAGTAGCAATACAACCAGTTTCATGTTTGAATGTGTGAATAATTATAAGGGCCCTGGAGTGTTAAGAAAAGCAAATTTGGCATGCCCTTTCCTCCAAATAATTTGTTTTTGTGACATCCCATGTGTAGTTCATTAAAACCTCTATGTCATGGGAATACTTGGTAACCTCCCTCTGGCACCTACCATTGAAGATTCTCTGTTGCAATAAATAACTCTGGTGGTGGACAGGTACCTCTCTGAGAGGTTTCTAACATCTTAAAAGAAACTATCCATTCTCTGTCTATGCCAATGAAGGTGAAACTAAAAGAGAAGGATTGTACTGCTGAACTCACTTGTCAATCCATACTGAGGGTGCTGTTTTCATGGAGGGATTGAACAACACATAAAAATAACTGTTGGAGTTGTTTTCTTTAAAATAATAGGTGGCATCATCTCTAAGAATTGCTTAACAGCAATTTTCCATAGATTCAGAATGACAGTCGTGGAACCTCAGTGTCCTTAGGAAGGAAACAAAACAAAGAGATTTAAAAAAGGTGAGAACCCAGAAGCTTAACTGAAGAGCCAAGAAAAGTGTTACAGAGTTCAAGGTTAACTGATGGGAATTCATAGTACATACATGAGAAACCAAAGCTTTGTTTTGGTCTCTGGGACAAGACTGAAGAAATGATATGTCTTAAAAAGATTTTTCAGGAGGTTGAAAGTAAAATATATTTAATTAGAATAGTTAAATTTCTTTTGGCTCTCTAGAAATAGTCTGTAAAATATCTTTCTGGCTAAGATGGGTAATCCAGCATAGATAAATGGAAACCCAACACAAGGACAAGTGGAAACTGAACAGATTGATAAACATTAGAATTTATATTCTCTATCTGATTATACATCTTTCTTGTTCTCCTTTCAAATTTAGTGAAATCTACTCTTCGGTTCTAAAATAAACCCCAGTGGGGAGAATTATCCCACCGAAATATCTTTATATCAAAGTTTAAAAGGAAGGCCATGATCACTGGTGAGTTTTAAATATTTGCTAAATGTTTGCAACTATATGCTACAGTGGGAATCTCTAAATATGTAATTTATTTGCATGGGCAAAATTTATTATGTTCCTTGCATGTCCAAACAGTGTTAGACTCTCTTCACTATGTGATGTGTAAAGGGTGAAATTCTCATTTTAAAGGCATTTAAAATCAAGTTGGATAAGGAAAACTCATTCAGATAAAAGTTGGAGATAATATCAAACCATTTGTAGTAAGTGACAAATGTTAAGATAAAAGCAATATAATCCATAGGGATATGATAGTTGGAGACATTTTTCTAAAATGAAATAGACATAGAAAGATTTTACAGAATGTTGGATGTAAATTGGTTTTTAATCAATGAATTTACTTACTTTTAATTGAGATAAAGCATGATCACATTTGAGATTACATCAGGAGATGTACAAATATCCGAGGTAGAAATGATTAAGTATTACATGGTGGTATTAAGCAACCAACCTGGCTAGAGTAGAGCATGATTAGAAAAAAATAGTTGAAACAAAAGACATTGTTATTGAAAAGGGTTGGGCATATAGGACCAAGAAGTATTAAAAATGATAGGCAACAATATGAACTGAGTACATAGCTGAGTTTTACATGGGTGGCTACAGGTGTGTTGATGGCAGCATTAATGCTTTTGGTGATCATACTGATTGAATTGGTCCCAAAAACATAAGGGAAAGACAGATGATATGTATAAAGTACAGGAGGATGAATTCCAAGATATGCTGGAAGATAGTTAAAGCAAAGAAAAAAGCTGGTTATATGTGTATATAAAAATCTGTAGTGTATGTATTTGTGTATGTCTAAAAGAAGTACATGGTGCATTGTGGTAGGTCAGAATTTTATGTTTATTAGAGAGTCCTATGGAATGCAGTGTGTTCAGTGACTGAATGTGAGAATATTTGGATACCCCATGATAGTCTTCCTTTTTTTTCCTTCAACATGAGTGACTCTCATACTCCACATGAACAGCTAAAAAAAAGTTAAATAAAGCTTAGTATTCTAAGTCCTTAGGAAGCTGGCCTCCTTATTAGGAGCACTGCTTATGAGAGGCTAACTCAGAAACTCAGCTAAAAATACATACTTTATAAAATACTCTCTACTAGGCATACTATGCATGAATCTTTTTGACTATAGAAGACGTTTACTGCCAAGACCATGTGAATGCATCCATTCATTCATCTTGACTGAACAAGATGTGTCTATACACCAATAGATGGATATGTATGCATTGTAATTCATCCGGGGTTTAGTCTTCAAAGATATACTTAGATCTGTGAAAAGATAATGTTGCTGTTTAATGTTTACATAATTTTAAAACTGCATCATATTTCCAGTTTGGGCTGAGAGCAAAACATATTAATCTTTCATTCTAATCTCCCCTGTTTATAGCTGTTTACTTGAAAATAAATCTTTCACTCATTTTTAATTTTTCTTCTGGTGTTATTATTTTTGGAAGCATTTTTAAATACTCATATTTTAGGTACTATGATATTACAAAGATATTGAGTTTCTTTTTCATGTTTATTTAGGTAAGATTAGTTATATTACTTCCCTTCTTCCCGATCCCTGATGTTCAAATGTAGTTACATCACTATTTTGTTTCTGCTTGCAATTGAAAACAAAAGATTTAAATCTAAATATATTTAATTAATCATGTATAATATCTTTCTACTTTTTCTATAAAGCTTAAGTTCTAATATCCTTTCCTTCAATTATGCTATTTTAAGATATTTACTGAAAATTGGCATTTATTATTCCCTACATATATTTCTATATTGAATAGAGATATTTTGAATTGTGTTCAAGAAATTATCTGTTATTGTTTGATACTATTCTAGTACCAGCTGAGAAGTAATGACGATATCCACTTTGTTGATTTTATCACTGTTTTGTATTTTGAAAAATCAATACATTATTTACAAAGAACATATTAGAAATAACCTTGAAATTGCAAAAATAAATGCTATCATACAAACTTTATAATGCCTTGAGGTTCATGTGGGTTATTATAAGAGCCTGTGCTTTATTTCTGTGCATATATAACAGGAAAATTGTCCAGGTTTCCAGATGCCTGTACATTTATAGGCATGATGTTGATGTGGATTAAGTGCAGAAACTTATTTTAGAGGTTCAGCTAAAGTGACTGAAAATAAAAGCAGATGCAAACATAAATAAATTAAGAAATAGAAAAGGCTCTGAGAATAAAATTTTTCTAAACATTGGATAAATTCAAAATTATATCCATAATTTTCATTGTTACTTGATCAATGGCTAGAGTGTTATAAGCCAAAAAGAGTTCTAGTAGCTCTAACTTTTGAAAAGCAGTTACCTATTGCCGTGATTTCAGGTAGTTATTCAGATAGGTTTAGAAAGGTTTAGATCAATCATTGATGTAAAAATGCCCAGGATTAGCACTGTCCAGAGGAGTCACATGCATTATGTCCTCCTGTTTTAAAGTGTGTATTTTTCTTTCAATAGGAACATTTAGAAGCTGACGTGGGCTGAATTTCAAGAAATATCTTTATGGGGTTTATAAACAGTAGCTGGTTCCAGCCATCCACTCTTCTTCTAATAGGCATTCCTGGACTGGAGGCTGTACAGATATGGATCTCTGTTCCACTGTGTGTCATGTATGTAATTGCCCTCTTAGGGAACTTCACCATCCTCTTTGTTATCAAAACCACCTTTAGTCTTCATGAGCCTCAGTATATCTTTCTGTCTATGCTGGCAGCCACAGATGTGGGTCTGTCTTTATCAACTCTACCTACAGTACTCAATGTCTTCCTCCTAAATCGTAGAGAGATTGAGTTCCACTCTTGCCTAACACAGATGTTCTTCATCCATACCTTCTCCTCCATGGAGTCAGCCATCCTACTGGCCATGGCATTTGATCGATTTGTAGCTATTCGAAACCCACTACACTACACTGTGGTCTTAACCTCTCCCCGGATTACTGGGATGGGGCTTGCAGCCTTGGTTAGGGGTGTGGTATTAATGGCACCCTTGCCAATCCTGCTGAAGCGATTGTCCTTCTGCAAAGATGTTACTCTATCTCATTGTTACTGCTATCACCCTGATGTTATGAAGCTGGCCTGTGGGCCTGTCAGAGTCAACATCATCTATGGGTTGTTCCTTGCCCTCTGCTCCTTTGGAGTTGACTTTATCTTCATTGTCATTTCATACATCCTGATTTTGAGAACAGTGCTGGGTATTGCCTCTGAAGATGGCCAGTTCAAGGCCCTTAACACTTGTGTTTCCCACATTTTTACTGTATGCATTTTTTATGTGCCACTTATTGTGCTGGCTCTAATTCATAGGTTTGGTACATTCACATCTCCTCTTCTCCATGTCACCATGGCCAATCTCTTCCTCTTCTTGACCCCTGTCCTTAACCCCTTAATTTATAGCCTAAAAACTAAACAGATAAGGTCTGCAGTACACAAGATATTTAAGGGCAGGAGAAACTAGTTTAAATAGTCAAGTATGGCCTTAGCAAAAACAATGCCCTAAATCTCTGTTTCCCTTTTATCTGTCAGCTTCCCTCTTGGAACTATGTCATCATTTAACAGTTTGGTTTTGTGAGAGTTGAGGTATTTTTTTCTTGTCTATCAAGAAAATGATAGTCTTTTGGTTATTGTCTCAATCCAATTCATCATCCATAGTATTGCATCATGGATCATTCTGAAATGATTTTTATGTTTCTTCTCCATTTAAACATTTAAGTTTAAATAGTTAAATGATTTATAATTAATTATGTGATAAAGGTCAAGTTATTAACATGTTTAGAAAACTTTCTATTTTCTCATTCCTGCTCTTCTCTCCAACCTCAGCTCCAGCTACAGAATGCCACTTCTCAAACTAGATGATTCAATACATTTTTACACAAATATACCAGCCTTCACATTACTCTAGGTTCTTTACTAATTGCTTGATTTCAAATTTAATCACCAATATTACATAAAACTTTTTTCATTATGAATGTTTCTAACATGTTAGCATAATTGGCACTTTCTATTACCCCATAGATAATTTTATTATTATACAACACCGTTTTACTTCCATCTTCATGTCTACCTTCCTCAGTAAATTAAGAATTGTTGCGAGAAGGCAGTGTGTTGCTTTATTCTGAATCTCTGGTATTCAGTGCCAGAGTAAATTCTAATTGTCATCTTCAATAAATGAATGAATATTTATGGACATAGTTGCATTTCACAATCACAACTCTTGTTACCTGCTAATATAACTACTGTTAAATGACAATCAAGGATCATTATTGTCTTTGCCATTGTATCTTCATGGCTTTCTGAAATATCTGTAAGATTGTGTACAATATATACATATTGATGAATAAATGGATAAATTAATAAATATATCAACTGAGAGATAACACTGATTTGTATCTATAACAGTGTGATTTTGCACATTAAAATGTAACTAAAGCAAGCAAGGGAAATTTTTTAAATACTTTATTCTTGAAGAAAGAAAGAAAGTGAGTTATGTAATGTCTATCTAAAGCTCTAAGCTTTAATTACATTACTAAAATTAGCCTTTCTTAAATCAAGGGAGGTGTTTTATTAGCTCTATTTTAAAAGAAAGAAGACAGTTAAAAGATATTAAATAATTTGTCTGTATCTCCTCAATAAAAAATGATTAGGCTCTGGTTTAAAAAATCACATTTTGTTGTGGCAATTGCAGGGTAGGAGCATATAAAAAGACTAAATGGTAATGGAAGAAAATACAATAAAAATAAATAAATTTTGAAAAAATAAATAAAATCATCACATTTTATATAAAACAATACATAAATTCTGATAAATCTGACTCTTCCCATAGATATAAGGTTTTATATATATATATATATATATACATCTGTATACACACACATAGATGTGTATATATTTATTTAATTAATTATAATATTTAGCCAAATATGTTCTTTTACATTAGACACACTATGAATTCCCTAATTCCAGCATGTATCTTTACTACCATAACTTTACTAATAACCACTGTTGGCCAGCAGCTTTACAAGGAACATCAGCTGTTGGTAAATATATACTTTGAAATTTATATGTAGAATATACTATATTTTTATAACAAAGTAAGCTAAAGAAAAGCAAATGTTACAAAGAAAAATCATCACGAAGAGAAAATATATTTATAATACTGTACATATATGCATTGCAAAAATTTGCTTATAATTGGACCCATGCAGTTCAAAACCATGTCAGTCAAGGTTCATCTATATATGTGGAAGTCAATATGGAATATATGTATTTTCACTTTGTTATTTTTTAAGGAACAACTTGAAATATTTAAATTGAAAGATAAGGACAAGGCAGTTAACAATCATCTTTTAGAAAACAAAAGTCAAACCAAAATTAGCCAACACAAAGAAAAAATTATCTTGTTATTATAAACTTCTATATAGTCTATGCAAAGGATCATCTGATAATTAAGGAAGGTCAATAGGTTTCAGTCGGTGTTCTTAGATATTGGAAATTGAAAGTTGTTCATTTTCTGAAAGTTTATTATAAAGCTTAAAGTTGAACTATCATTCAATGGGCGAATGGATAAAAAATTGTGGTATACATGTCCAGTGCCAGGAAGATATAAATATATAAATAATATTTATAGCTGAATATTATTCAGCTATAAAAATGAAGTACTGATAAATGCTACAACACAGACAATCCTCCAAAACATTATTGTAAGTGAAAAAAAACAGAGACAGAGGATTTCATATTGTAGTATTTCATCTGTATGACATATTCAAAGCAGGTAAATACATAGAAACATAAAGGTTATTGGTGGTTGCCAGGACTGGTAGAAATGAAAATGCTGAGCAACTCCTTAATGGGTATGATTTTTTATTTTTCAGTGACAAATATATCTTGGAACTAGATAAAAGTGATGGTTGTACAACATTGTGAATGTACTAAATGTCAATGAATTGTATACTTTAAAATGATTTTTATGTATGCGAATTTCACCTCAATCTAAAGAAAAAAATTTAGAAAACACATTTTCAAGACCAAATCAAATTCATATGTTAATGTCCAATGAGAGTTAGAATCAATGTCCTAAAAAAAGTATATTTGAGCCAAATTGTCACAGCGCCAGGTCCTAACAGTGCAGCAATGGCAATGCAGGAGCCGGAGGGGATGTAGCTTGGGCCTGTGCTGAGGACATGTGGTCAAAATGGAGGCAAAGGCAGACATGGCTCACCTCTTCACACAACCACATCAAAATTACAACTAAAATACAGAGCAACCATCACTCAGAACTGTCATAAATCGAGTTGAATGGAAGTTTGACAACTACAGAACTAAAGAAACTGAATCCATCCAGGCTGGTAGGAGGGGTGCAGATGCAGAATAGACTGGCCTCTCACTCATGTGTAGTAGATAAAAATTCACTGTGTACTGGATAAAAATTCCATGTGTAGTGGATATCTCAGGAGTGAGGAGTTCCAGCCCCACATGGGGCCTTCCAGCCTATGGTTCCAGTGCCAGGAAGATAAGTCCCCACAACTTCTGGCTGTAAAAAATAGCAAGGATTGAGTCAGCAGAAGAAAATTCTGGAGTCCCAAATATTTCTTCTTAAAGAACCCAGAGACAGACTCACTTTCTCAAACTCACTCCCTCTGAGATCCAGCACCAGGGTAGCAGATTGAAAGGCATCAGTAGCACATGAGGAAGAACTGAAATATCAGACATCAAGGCCAGTAGAGACCATTGTCCCTTTTCTAAACTCTCCCCCAAAAGAGCTGGCAAGCTGGTGCCATATCTGAGACTCCATCAGCATGGCTAACACCATTTGACTCACTTTGGAGATTCCCAGAGACTCTGCCCCACCCAAATCATGGGCCCACCCAGGATGTTTTTCCATATGAATGCCTGGTCTTGGTTCTTACTTCACAACTTCCTAAATCCTCTCAAATAAGCAACATCCAGCCTCAGTGAGCCCTAGGCATGGCACTAGCAGCAGTCAGCCTAGATTCACAGCTTTGCCTGGAAATTTCCAAGTCTAGCACAAATAGCAGCTATCTCAGTTTGCTTTATAACACAGGCAAGGTGGCCTTGAACATAATATAGGTGGGAGCTGACCTTGGCCTCCCCCAACCAGGAAATCCAGGGCCAGTGCACCCAATGGACAGCTACAGACCACATTGGAGCACCACCACCCGCCCCTAAACAGTGAATACTCCACAGAGGGCAAAGGTTGGTGGTAGGTGGTAAGTGAAAACAGCCAATCCTTGAAACTGACTGGTCTGAGCAAACCCCTCCCATTGATCTGTCAACAGCAACCAAGACTCAAGTACAAGAAGAGGGTGTATGCAGCCCACATGAAGGGTGAACCTTGATAAGGGAAGCTGTGCCACTGGACCTGATAGGACACCTACTACATTAGATCATACTACCAAGACATGGAGTCAAAGCAGCTCTACCTAATACATAGAAACAAACACAGTAAGGCTGTCGAAATGAGACATGCCCAAATGAAAGAACAGATCAAAACTCCAAAAAAAGTGCTAAATGAAAAGGAGAGAAGCAATTTTTCAGATGCAGCATTCAAAACACTTGTTATAAGGATGCTCAAGGAACTTAGTGAGGACTTCAACAGCATAAAAAAGGTCCAGTCTGAAATGAAGAATACACTAATTGAAAAAGAGAACAATTTACAGGAAAGCAACAGCAGAGTGGATAAAGCTGAGAATCAAATCAGTGATTTAAAACATAAGGAAACAATAAACAACCAATCAGAACAACAAGAAGAAAAAAAAATCCAAAAAAAAAAAAAAATGAGGATAGTGTAAGCAGACTCCGGGACAACTTCAAGAGGTCCAATGCTATATCATAGGAATACCAGAAGGAAAAGAGAAAGAGCAAGAAATTGGAAATCTACTTGAAAAAATAATGAAAGAAAAATTCCTTAATTTAGTGAAGGAGATAGACTTGCAAGTTCAGGAAGCACAGAGAGTCCCAAAAAAGATAGATGCAGAGGCCCACTCCAAGACACATCAAAATTAAAATACCCAAGGTTAAAGATGAAGAGAGAATCTTAAAAGCAGCAGGAGAAAAAAAGTTAGTTACCTACTGAGGAGTTCCCATAAGACTGTCAGCTGATTTCTTAAAAGAAACTTTGCAGGGTAGAAGGGATTGGCAAGAAATATTCAAAGTCATGAAAAGCAGGGACCTACAGCCAAGATTGCTATACCCAGCAAAGCTATTATTTAGAATTGAAGGGCAGATAATGAGCTTCCCAGACAAGGAAACAATAAAGGAATTCATCATCACTGAACCATTATTGTAGGAAATGTTAAAGGGATTTATTTAATAAAAAGATCAAAACTATGAACAATAAAATGGAAAAAATACATACGCATCAACAATTGAATCTAAAATCAAATTAAACAAACAAGAGACAGAATCATGACCTAAACACTGTAAGCTCATCACTAATACTAAATGACTTCCCTGCTCTATATTTTGTTACAGTAATTCTGAAGATACTTGGAAGTATATTCTTAAACATTATCATTTTACCTCTTTATAGCTTTGCTTAAGCCAAGACTTCTGGCTGAGTCATTTGATCCTCTATCTCTCTTCCAAACCTAATAAATTTCCCTTTAGATTTAAAATTAATCTCAGATGTTTTTCTCTTCTAATAAGTATTCCCTAATCCTTTCAAATAGAATTGAACAAACTTTTATCTTTGGTACTTTGAGTCATTGCAGCCATGAAATTTTTAATTTTTATTATTTTTCTACTCTATCACTCAGTCTTCAGGTACTTGTACTCACAAGCCTCTTTGTTTCAATAAATGATATTTTTTGAAAAATTTTATGTATTATAAAAAATTATTTTTATGTATTTTAAAAAATTATTTTTTATAATTTTGTAAAAATTATAAAAAAATATTCAGTAATAAAATTATTACTGAATCATTGATTTGATTAAGGTTGAGTGAGATAACTTACTTGATTTCACTAAATCCCAATTTTTATTTTAGTAAATTTTAAAAAATAATACTATATTAAATGTTGCTGTAGGATTAATTAATTAATGAGATGGAGGAAAAACAATACGTAAAAATTATCAATCATCATTTGTATCTGAGCTTTTGTAATATTCAGTTCAATACAAATGTATGCATATATGAATTGTAGACATTATAATATAAAATACCATATAATTTCACTAGAAAAATGCACTGATAAGAAATATAAAAATATTTCTGTAAAATAATAACACATTATTTGTATTTTCTAACATTCCATATTAAAATTATACATGGATTTTGTTATAAAATCATAGTATATTAAGAAGTCGTATATATAGATGTATATACGAATGAGATCATAAAATTTAGAATGGGAAAAAGCTCTTTTGTATAATGAAGTGGGAGGGAACCTTCAACATTTGCAAAAGGATTTGATGTTCTCTGTGGTTCTGCACTTGAAAACAGAACATACTCATTTAGACAAATCTAATACACATTTGCAAATTATGTGCATGAGAAGTTGGTTTCAGAACTCAGGGAAGAGCTGTCAAACAAGAAACAGTCCATGAAATTTGAGGATCTAAAATCTAGCTATGTAGATACAATATTCACATACAGCATTAACTGATATTCTTTAAATTGATCATGACTGCAATAATTATTATTTAGAAGAAAATACAGATAAATCAATCATTTAAATTTAAAATGTACTACTTATCAAACAAAGGATTCTCCAAACAGTTTAATCCCTAAATCTCACACATCCTAACTCTACAAAACTAGTAATTCCTATAGGTGTTCCCTCTACCCTTGGTAGCTGGTTATTATTATACCAATTTCCTTGAATGGACATTCTCAGGTTTACAAAAGTAGTTGTTAACATTACTTGTCTCTTAAATACTTTACTCACTGCAAGATGAATGACCTTCGCACTTTCAGGTGTGTCTGTTGACAGAATTGTTTTTCCCTGAAAGACACAGGACCCCCCTTTTTAGCATAGAAAGAGGAGTTGACTTCAAGGGCGTGGCGGTTTTCAAGGTGCCTTAACCATAAGAGAGGTCTCCCAGGTGCCTCAGAGGCTCTGCTGAGTTTTAAGAAGCTCTGGGAGTTCCAAACTGTCATAGCCAAGGAGCTTAAATTTATTTTCTCCCAGAGGGATCTGAGGAAGAGAGCATATTTTAGATATTATACATTTTAGAGCATCCTTTGGTAGAGAAGAAACCAAAAGTTTTAATTTTATTAAAATACAGGTCTGAGTAATGTATAGATAAGATTGATTGTTTAGAAAATGTTAAGCTTTTTAGCAATAAAATAACTACTTAAAAGTATTTAATGTAGATATGTACATTAATGTCAAAATTTAAAATATACAAAAATGTTTCCTGTAAGTAGGGTCAAAGACACTAATTCTTTCCCCCAGTGATAAGAAAACAAAACTGAATTTATCTTTTTCAATAGAAAATAAAATATATTAAAATAAAAGAAAACAAAACTGAATTTATCTTTTTCAATAGAAAATAAAATATATTAAAATAATTCAGTAGATGACATCAAACTGTATATTTCTATACCTTGTGTTTTTCTCTCATGAATTTATCACAGGCATATGCCTATGACAAACCAAAAAATGTCTGTTTTTAAAAAAGATACTTAATATTGAATAACAGGAATATAATACAATATATTAACTGTGTCCCTGATTTTTAGATTATTGATAGTTCACATATATCAATAATACTATCTTACTACATATCAGTTTTTGTGCTTGTGTATATAGCTACAGAAAGATCTTCAACTTAAATTGGTAGTCCAAAGTATATTGATTTTACTTAAATTGTCATGTAAACTTACATCCACAGAAGTGTAACAATTTGTCAGCTTTTCCTTCACACTTACGAATTTCTTAGTTTCTATCATGCTAGACAAAACCTTGTTATTCCTTTAATATACATTGTTATATTGATTATTACTATGCATAAGAATGTTTTTATGTATTGTTGGACATTTGTAGAAATTCTTTTATAAATTTCCACTAGTCATTTCAAAATATTTAAAGGAATACTTCTGAGGAAGTCTTTACTCAGGTTTAACTTTGTGTTATAAAATAGAGGCAAGCCAATTATTTTTCAGAAAATATGAGTCCATGTAGGCACTCAATTGGGGCACACATTAAATCGAAACTTCTAAACCAGTGCTCCCTTTGAAACCAGAAAAGACACCGGTGTTCAGGCTGCTTGTCACGACCAAACCCAATAAGCAGAGACAGAGATTGAACCTTTATGGGCACTTTATTCAGATGGCCGGTGATCAGAGAAGATGGCAAGTTCATACCCTAACAGACCATCTTACATTTTCTTTCCAAGCCAGCGTTTTTATAACAGAGAACAAAGTGCGGTGAGGGGTTTTGAAATTCAGGGAAAATCAGATGAAAAAACTGCAGTATTCTTGCCCTGGGCAGTTAGCTATTCTTGGAGGTGGGTGGTCAGGTGATCGTCTGTCTCTCCCTAGAACACAAAGGCCCAGACTCCTCCACTTGTCCCCAGGCGGTAATCTTTAGCAGTGCCCCAGGAGGTCGGCTGTTTTCCCAGGAGCCAGGATGGGCCTTATCTGTAGGATCTGAAACAAAAGCTTTAACATATACATTACTTACTAGGCTTATAACTATTTACCTTAATCTAAAATTTTCCAACTCAAGTCCTCCATCACCTTCGCAGTAACCCTCAACACCATTTGTATCTATGTTCTGATTCTGCCTCTGCTTTGACAAAATATTGCATCTGAGATTACTCTGAAGGCTACTAGATGGTAGAAGTCATAGTTACTTATCTTTTTTTCTTTTTCTTTTGATGTTGTTGTTTTAGGTAAATATTAATTTGTACTTCTTAATCCCTTCACCTTAATTACCCAGGTCCCCAACCCATCTGGCAACCATCAGTTTGTATTCTGTATCTATGTTTTTTGCGGGGGGGAGGTCATAACTTAAATGTAGTAAGTCACACAATTTTTAGATACACAGCTCTGAGTTTTAACAAATATGCATACCTTCATGTAAATATCACTAAGGTCCAAATGTACACATTTTAATTACTCCCCAAATGTCCCATGGGCTGCTTTGAGGAACACCTTCCCCACCAACACTAGGCCTTGGAAACCATTTTTTCAAAAAATGTCTAACTCTATAATTTTAATTTTTACAAAATGTCATAAAAATGGAATTATATATTTTGTTCATAGCTATTTTGCTTTAATTCCTTCACTTAACTCTTGACATTCATCCATATGTTGCACGTGTAGGAAATGTATTGATTTTTACTATCAAATTGATAGTGACCCCTACAGCTAGAAAATTTCAGTTTGAAGTAAGAAGCTATAAATCTGGCAAATAATGTTTACGTTTAAGCCTTTTGTTTCAGAAAACCTCAGATAAGGCAGATCCTGGCGCCTGGGAGGACAGCCGACCACCTGGGGCGCTGATAATGTTTACATCCTGGGAGCAGCTAATGGCTCAAGATAGGAGTGCCTCGGGGCTGCTCACCTACTCCCCTGGATTCCAAAGCTCCTACCGACCTGCACCTGCGTATCCCCGGGTATAAAAACACTGGCCTGAACGAAGAGAAGCAAGATGGTCTGCGGCCATCTGAATAAAGCACCTATAAAGATTCAATCGCTGTCACTGCTTATTGGGTGTGGTAGTGACAGGCAGCCCAAATGCCGGCCTGTTTTCTGGTTACAAAATCCCATTGTAGTATGTAGCTACAACTCTGAAACCATGACTTTTTAAAATCAATTCACCATGGGAAGTGTATTCCTGTTGTTTCCAGTTTGTAGTAATTATGAACACAGGACAACCATTCAGGTTACAGGTATATTTGTGGGCATGATTTTAGTTAAATACCTGTGAGTATTTTTTTTTTTTAACTATGCAGAAGCTTTTTAATTTGATGTGGTCCCATTTGTTTATTTTCTCCTTTATTTCCCTTGCCCTAGGAGATATATCAGCAAAAATATTGCTATATGAGATATCTGAGATTTTATTGTCTACATTTTCCTATGTTTTCTTCTAGGATTTTTATGGTTTCATCAGTTATATTTAAGTATTTTATCCATTTTGCACTTATTCTTATATATGATGTAAGTTGGTGGTCTATTTTCATTTTTCTGCCTGTACCAGTCCAGTTTTCCCAACACCATTTACTGAAGAGGCTCTCTTTGCTCCATTGTATGCCCTTGCCACCTTTGTCAAATATTAGTTGATCATAAAGTTGTGGGTTTATTCCTAGAATCCCTGTTCTATTCCATTGATCTAAATGTCTGTTCTTATGGCTATACCAAGTTGTCTTTATTGCAGTGGCCTCATGTCACGAATTCTGACCAGCAGGATTCGTACGCCATGGCTGCATGTAAATAATTTTACACGTAATTTTATAATGGACTAGAAATTCCGGAACCACACGTCCCCTCCATTATGATCTTGGAGAGGCCCCGAACCGCATGTCGACTGGCATTTTATTGCCGTTTCTCGGGCACTTTACATATGAATGGTCTTCATTAACTATGCATGAACTGTAGATTTACATTAGGTGGTAGATGCCCAAGATAGTGCATCAAGAGGATAGATATGCAAATGGGAAGACAATAGGCTTGGGCTGACTCACTGGTCTGAGGAAGCTAGGATGCATTAGCATTTGTTCTTTTGACCAAGGGAGAGAGATTTTTAGCAAGAGCAAGGTTTTATTTTAAATCTAAGGAACATGCCAGCCTGATTTCCCCACAGGAAATTCTGCTACCCCACTCGTGGGTCCTGCATGCCGACTTATGTTCCATGAGAGACTGTGCTCTTATTAGACGCTAAAACATAGGGCTACAATTCCCCACTGTGGGAGCACGAAATTCCTTATAGCCTCATAGTATAATTAGATATCAGGAATTGTGATACCTCCAGCTTTGTTCTTTGAAAGATTGCTGAGGCTACTTGGGGTATTTTTTGGTTCCATATAAATTTTTGGAATATTTGTCCTAGTTCTGTGAATATGTCGTTGGTATTTTAATAGAAATTGTGTTGAATGCTTAGATTGCTTTGGGTAGTATGGAAATTTTAATGATGTTAATTCTTTCAATCCATGAACATAGTATAATACAGAATCCGTGGTACATTTACACAATGGCATACTAAAAAAAGAAGAAATTATTACCTTTTGCAACAGCATGGATTGATCTGAAAACTACTATGCCAAGTGAAATAAGCCAGTCAGTGAAAGACAAATACCACATGATCTTACTTATATGTGTAATCTAATGAGCAGAATAAACTAACTAACAAAATAGAAGCAGAAGCATAGGTACATGGAACAGACTGACGGCTGCCAGAAGGGAGAGGGGACTGGATGAAAGATGGTGAAGGGATTAACCAAAGAATGTTTATGCATAACCTATGAACACGGAAAATGGATGGGGATTACATAATGAGGGGAGATGGTGGGGCTGGATGAAGGTGGAGAAAAGGAGAAAAAGAGGTAACAATTGTAATAGCATAAACAATAAAAAAATACCATGAGTAAAGATGCTATGTCTAATATATCATTTTGCATTCTCATAATCAATATATAAGTGTGAGAGTTGTTCCAAATTCTTGTGAGATTTTATTTTCAGATACTCTAAAAGCTATGTAGGGGCATAGGAGTATCAGTTTTAATTTCTATTTCCTTAATGACAAATGACATTGAATATCTTTTCTTTCTTTTTTTTTAAATTATTGTTGTTCAATTACAGTTGTCTACATCCTCTCCCCTCCCCCCACCCCCTCCAAACCACCCTCCCTCCCCTGCTTCCACCCTCCCCCTTGGTTTAGTCCATGTGTCTTTTATAGTATTTCCTGAAAACCCTTCTCCCCATAGTCCCCCCCCTTCCCCTCTGGCTATTGTTAGATTGTTCTTAATTTCAATGTCTCTGGTTATGTTTTTCTTGCTTTTTGCTTTTGTCGATTATGTTCCAGTTAAAGGTGAGATCATATGCTATTTGTCCCTCACTGCCTGGCTTATTTTGCTTAGCATAATACAGTTCCATCCATGCTGTTGCAAAGGGTATAAACTCCATCTTTCTCTCTGCTGCGTAGAATTCCATTGTGTAAATGTACCATAGTTTCTTGATCCACTCATTTGTAGATGGGCACTTAGGTTGCTTCCAGCACTTGGCTATTGTAAATTGTGCTGCTATGAACATTAGAATACATAGGTTCTTTTGGATTGGTGTTTCAGGGCTCTTGGGGTATAATCGCAGCAGTGCAATTTCTGGGTCAAAAGACACTTCATTTTTAGTTTCCTGAGGAAATTCCACACTGTTTTCCACTGTGGCTGCACCAGTCTGCATTCCCGCCAACAGTGCACTAGGGTTCCCTTTTCTCTGCATCCTCTCCAACACTTATCTTTTGCTTTGTTTATAATGGCCATTCTGACCCGTGTGAGGTGGTATCTCATTGTGGTTTTAATTTTTCTCTCTCTGATGGCTGGTGATGCTGAGCATCTTTTCATATGTCTCTGGGTCCTCTGTATGTCCTCCTTGGAGAAGTGTCTGTTCAAGTCTTTTGCCCATTTTTTTAATTGGGTTTTTTGTCTTCCTGGAGTGGAGTTGTATGAGTTCCTTATATATTTTGTAGATCAAACCCTTGTCTGAGGTATCATGGCAAATATGTTTTTCCATACTGTTGGTTCTCCTTTTATTTTAATACTGTTTTCTTTAGCCATGCAGAAGCTTTTTATTTTGATGAGGTCCCATTTGCTTATTCTTTCCTTTATGTCCCTTGCTCTAGGGGACATATCAGTGAAGATGTTGCTGTGTAGAATGTCTGAGATTTTTCTGCCAATGTTTTCTTCTAGGACTTTTATGGTGTCACAAGTTACATTTAAGTCTTTAATCCACCTTGAATTTATTTTTGTGTATGGTGTAAATGGTGATCATGTTTCATTTTTTTGCATGTAGCCGTCCAGATCTCCCAACACCATTTGTTGAAGAGGCTATTTTTACTCCATTTTACGCTTCTGCCCGCTTCGTCAAAGGTTAATTGCCCATAGAGACTTGGGTTTATTTCAGGGCTTTCTATTCTGTTCCATTGGTCTATCTATCTGTTTTTATGCCAGTGCCAGGCTGTTTTGATTACAGTACCCTTGTAATATAGTTTGATATCAGGTATTATGATCCCTCCTATTTTGCTTCTTTCTCAAAATTGCAGCTGATATTCGGGGTCGTTTATGGTTCCATATAAATTTTTGAAGTGTTTGTTCTATATCTATGAAATATGCATTGGTACTTTGATAGGGATTGCATTGAATCTATAAATTGCTTTGGGGAGTATGGACATTTTGATGATGTTGATTCTTCTGATCCATGAGCACGGTATATGTTTCCATTTGTTAGTGTCTTCCTGAATTTCCTTCTTCAGTGTTGTGTAGTTTTCTGAATACAGGTCTTTTACCTCCTTGGTTAGGTTTATTCCTAGGTATTTTATTTTTCTTGTTGCTATATCAAATGGGATTTTTTTCCTGATTTCTGCTTCTGATGTTTCATTGTTGGTAACAAAAATGCCTTTGATTTCTGGATATTGACTTTGTATCCTGCTGTTTTGCCAAATTCATTATTTAGGTTGAGTAGTTTTTTGGCGGAGTCTATAGGATTTTCTATGTACACTATCATGTCATCTGCAAACAACAACAGTTTTGTTTCCTCCTTTCCAATTTGGACGCCTTTTATTTCCTTTTCTTGTCTGATTGCTGTGGCCAAAACTTCCAGAACTATATTGAATAGAAGTGGTGATAGTGGGCAACCTTGTCTTGTTCCTGATCTTATTGGGGAAGATTTTAGTTTTTGCTCATTGAGTATGATGTTGGCTGTAGGTCTCTCATATATGGCCTTTATTATGTTGAAGAATGCTCCCTATATTCCCTCTTTTCTGAGTGTTTTTTATCATAAATGGGTGCTGTACTTTATCAAATGCTTTTTCTGCATCTATTGAAATGATCATGTGGTTTTTGTCTTTGCTTTTTTTATGTGATGTATTATGCTTACTGATTTGTGAATATTGTACCATCCTTGCATTGTTGGGATGAATCCCGCTTGATCATAGTGTATGATCTTTTTAGTGTATTGCTGGGTGTAGTTTGCCAATATTTTTTTTACTTTTTTAAGATTTTATTTATTTTTAGAGAGAGTGGAAAGGAGGGAAAAAGAGAGAGAGAGAAACAGCAATGTATGGTTGCCTCTCACGTGGCCCTCACTGGGGACCTGGTCCGCAACCTAGGCATGTGCCCTGACTCGTAATTGAACTGGCGACCCTTTGGTTCCTATCCCACGCTCAATCCACTGAGCTACACCAGGCAGGGTCAGTTTGCCAATACTTTGTTAAGGATTTTAGTGTCTATGTTCATCAGTGTTATTGGCCTCAAGTTTTCTTTCTTTGTTGTGTCTTTATCTTGTTTGGGGATTAGGATGATACTGCCTTCATAAAAAGAGTTTTGGAGTCTTCCATCATTTTGGATTTTTTGGAATAATCTGTGAAGGATAGGGGTTAGTTCTTCCTTAAGTGCTTTGTAGAATTCTCCTGTGAAACCATCTGGTCCAGGGTTTTTGTGTGTCGGGTTTTTTGATTACTGCTTCAATTTTGTCTGATGTTATTGGTCGGTTCAGGCTTTCTGCTTCTTCTTCACTGAGTTTTGGAAGGTAATATTTTTCTAGAAATTTGTCCATTTCACCTAGGTTTTCATTTTTCTTGGCATACATTTCTTGGTATGTGAAAAACCACTAGCGTCTAGTGTTTTGATTTTGCAGCTGCCTGAGGTGATGAGTTTCTGGTGTTTATAAATCACTCTATGGCATTCTAGTACAGCAGCCTGGCGGATTAAAGCACACTTAAGTAGATGTTTTCACGTAGAAGACATACAAGCAAGTGGCCAATAGATGTATGTGAAGGTACTCACTAATCACTGAAGAAATGCAAATTAACACCACAATGTGCTATCACCTCATACTTGTTAAGATGGCTATTACCAAAGATAACAATTGTTGTCACGCATGTGGAGAAATGGGAAGCTTTGTGCACTATTGGTGGGAATGTAAATGGTGCAAACTATGGGGAAAATTACGGAGGTTTCTCAAAAAAATAAAAACTGAAACTACCACACGATTCAGCAATGACCAGTTCTGGAGAAAAAAATATAGTCACCCTTTCATGTTTTGAATTGAAGAGATTTAAAGCGATATCTGCCTTCTCATGTTTAGTGCAGTATTATTTACAGTAGCCAAGCGACTGAAATAACCCAAATGTCCACTGGCAGATAAATAAAGAATATGTTGTATATACATATAATGAAATATTATTCTGCCTTTAAAAAGAAGCAAATTCTGCCATTTTCAACAACATGGATAAACCTGGAGAACATTATATTTAGTGAAATAGTCCAATCATAGAACACATACTCAATTTTCCACTTATATGAATTATCTAAAATAGACAGACTCCAAGCAGAGCATAGAATGGTGGTTGCTGGGGACTGGAGGAAGGGGGAAATGGGCTTACATTTATGTGATCGGGTAAGGTAATTATGTGTTTGTAGCATGAAGGGTGATGGAAAGTGAGCACATATAGTTTATCATTTCTGAATATTAAGGTAATTTCTACATGCAGTGAATAATGTTTCATGCCCAAAACATACATACATTGAAGTTACATTAAAATTTAATGAAGAGCCTTTGATGAAATAAATTTTTAGACTACTGAAATTATATTACAAATATATGAATGATGCCAACAGGTATGTAAATAATTTTTAAATAGATTTTGAAAAGAATTGAATTCATTCCAACACACTGTGAAAGCTGTGTTGATTGGTTTTAATTTGAATTAATCTGGTGCAAAAAATCCCCAGAACTTTGGCCATTTTTGGAGTATTCCTAGGAAGTAAAAAAGAGTTAATGAGAACTCTCAGATTAAGCAGAGATGGAGTCCCAGGAGACTCCTATTTTCAGGGGAAATCTGCGTGAATAATAAAGCAAAGCAAATCAAGTCACTGACATTTTCGATCTTGGACATGGATGAGAAAGCTGTCTTCTCCGGACTTTAACAACTAGGCTGCCTTAAGATGCCAGGTGAGAGTAAAAACAAGGTTTATCTCTCTATGAGTTGAGTTTGAAATAGAACAAATATCAGAGACTTGGGATAAATTAGTGAGGAGAGAAACTGTAGCCTGTAGTACAAGGAATCACTAGGTCTGAAGAATGTTTTTATCTGTGAAAGTAGCCTTAATTTTTTCTCTAACCTGAGATGTTTGGACAATGGCACTGAGCCACATAAAGAAAGTGGGTTTCAATTATTCCTGAATTGGATAAGTGGAGAACTATCCATGCCCATGAGAACATTGAACATGAGGTTTAGCCCATCCCTGAGATAGTCTGAAAATGCCAAAGAACTCATGGATGAGAAAAGGCATTGAAAAGAAACCTGGCAGCATATCAGAATAGGCAGAATGTGTTCTTACGAAATGAGAGTGAATTTTCTATTCACTCTTCCATCTTCCCTGTCCCAGCATAATTCTAAATTTAAAAATATTGTTATTAAGCTGCTGTGACTAATTTTAATTTTATTAGATATCTGTTAGTATTAGATAGCATGTAGGATATTAATAATTTTGACCACTTCTGAAAATCTCAACCAAAATGATCCAGGTTAAGATTTTGACAAATTAAATAGGATTTCAAATTAAAACCAAAAGAGTAGGCAAGATCCTATGCTTCTCATCTTTAATTGGAGGACAAGAAAGGTGAGACTTTTAGGAAGAATCATTTATATTTTTATTGTTTTCTCTAGTGCTCTGCCGTTATCAAGAATTGGACTCAAGTAAAAATTTAATTAAAACATCTGAGAAACACTTAGACTATTTCAGTTAGAGTCTGTACATCTCATGAATGCAATGAGGATTTTGAAGTGCATATGTCATAAGGCCCACCAAAAAAACCCCAAAAAACAAAAAACCAGGAGTGACATTAGTGAGTGAAGACAGTAAGAAATCACAGTGATTAGTTCATGCAAGAGTTCATTGTGAGTGGGGATGACTTCCCATGGATGTGAAGAGTGTGTGTGTGATGCCTGTTGAGTTTCATTGTCAAACATAAGTAAAAATGAAATGGCACAAAATAATCAAAATGCATCCAAAATATAAAGACTAAATTTTATTATTAAAGAAACAGAATTATGTCAATGTATATGAATTTTCTAAATTATTATTTTCAATTTCTATGTTCATCTGTTTGCATAAAAAGCAGATCAAAGCATGCTATTCATCACTAGTCCAACATGTGTTACTGTTGACTGAGGCAGAAGGTTTTCATAGAGCAGCATGTTACTGCAAGGTGTGAATCTACATTACTGTATTGAGGATTTCAGTATTTAATCTAAAATTACCATTACATCAATTTTATGATTTAGGTAAATTACAAATTAAATGCCCATTGATAGATGAATGCATACAGAAAATATGGCATATGCCCTGGCTGGTGTGGCTCAGTGAACTGAGCACCGGCTTGCCAACCAAAGGGTCACTGGTTCGATTCCCAGTCAGGGCACATGACTGGGTTTTGGGTCAGGTTCCTAGTGGGGGCTATGTGAGAGGCAACCACACACTGATGTTTCTCTACCTCTCTTTCTCCCTCCTTTCCCCATGTCTAAAAAAAGTTAATTAAATCTTTTTTAAAAAGAAAGAAAATATGGCATATGCATACAGTGGAATATTATTCATTTAAAAAGAAGTGAATCCTGCCATTTGCATCAACTTGGGTGAACCTGGAGGTCATTAGGCTAGGTAAAATAAACCAGATGCAGAAGGACAAATACTACATGATATAACTTATATGAGGAATAAAAAACAGTCAAACACACAGAAGTAGGCAGAAGACTTTTTTTTTTCCTTTCAATTAGCTAACATATATGGAGTATTCAATCAACAGGGTAAATATTTCCTAGTTAAACTTATATTTTACATATGAGTATTACACAAATAGGCAGGATGAGTACAAAATTAAAGTTTTCATAAGGTTAGTAATTATTTATTCCAAGGTATATACATTCAAAGTGTAAAAAATATAGAGCCATGTTTTAATATTTGTTTTTGAATAATGAATTTATTTTAGGAGAGGCATGCTACCCTGACATCATGCATTATGTCAGTACTACAAACTCCACATTCTCCACCTTCCTGGTGACAGGCATTCCTGGTCTGGAGGCTGGACACATCTGGATCTCCGTACTGCTCCCTGTCATGTTCTGCATCATTTTAGTGGGCAACATGACCATCATTGCAGTTATCTGGAGGGAACAGACCCTCCACATACCTATGTACATCTTCTTGGCCATGCTAGCTGCCTCTGATCTAGGTCTGTCCCTCTTCACCTTCCCCACAATGCTGAGGGTCTTCTGGCTGGATGCTCATGAGATCACCATCTCAGCTTGTTTCACTCAAATGTTTTTTATCCACACCTTCCAGGATTTTGAGTCAGCTGTCATACTGGCAATGGCCTTTGACCGTTTTGTGGCCATATCTCGTCCATTGCACTATTCCTCCATCCTTACCAATAGTGTCATTGCCAAAATAGGTCTGGCCATCGTGGTGCGAACCTTAGCTGCACAGGTTCCCCTGCCTGTCCTCTTGAGGAGGCTATGCTTCTGTCGCTCCAATGTACTCTCTCATTCCTACTGCCTGCATCCTGATATCTTAAAGCTCTCCTGCTCCAACACCAAGATCGATAGCACCTTTGGACTAATTGTGGTGCTATCTACTCTGGGGCTTGATTTTATCCTTATATTTTTTTCATATATTCTGATCCTAAAAACTGTACTAAGCATTGCATCCCACAGTGGCAGACTCAAGGCTCTCAACACCTGTATCTCCCACCTCTGTGCTGTGATCCTCTTCTTCACACCCATAATATGTCTGTCTGTACTGCACTGCTATGGCCCAAAACTTCCTGCACATGCTTATGTGACCATGGCCAACATGCATTTTCTCATTCCTCCTGTGATGAACCCCATTGTGTATGTGGTAAAAGCCACGCAGATACGAACTAAAATTCTGAAACTCTTCATCAAAAAAGGATCAGTAACATCCCAAGTTACATTTATAACATGAATGAGCACTATTCTAACAGAGAAAGAATGTTTCATGAAACAAAGAGTTTGCTAATATTCCAAATGCCCATGGAGACTCTGTGTGACTACTGACTCTTCTGAATAATACGAGATATAAGATTGGATAACTATTTCTATTCTATGACTTAAATGAAAATATATTGAATATTAAAAATTATTCAGTAAATTAAAACTTTGAAATATTGAACTACCCTCATTATTTCTTAGTACAACTGTTCATATATTTTAGTCAGAGAAATTTGTAGTCTTGTCGTTCATCTTGCACAGAATAAGTAAAGTACTATTTGTTATCATCTGTATACTTATTATACTTGATAGAGTGATAGTTATTTAGTAAATAGCTACTTTCTTTTTGACTTTTTGAGGAGCTGGAGATAACTGAGTTAAACTCAGTTTTTGCCTTCACAGTAATTTGTTTTCCTCATGATATTGTTGTCAAAGTAGGAGACAAGAAGAAAAAGCAAACAAATAAATATCTAATGTTAAAAATAACTATAAAACCATGAAAATTATAATGTCAACAACCTCTACCTAAATTTGCACCAACATTTCTATTGCCAAACTCTAAATCTCTAGCATAATGTTCTATCTTTCTCAAACATTCTTACACCCTGACTTCAGAGCCTCTGAACTTTGGCCTTGAGATCTCTAGCCCTGGACCTTCAAACTTTCACCTTGTCTACATCTATGACAACATTGTTATTTGATTGCCTTTCAAATTCACTATGGACCATAACGTTCCAGGGAGATCTCCATCAATATTCATTCTTTCTTGTTTTTTTCTACTTTTCAACTCTACACTTCATTTTTAAATCAGTTGAAATAACTTTATATTTTCTGCTTTGGGTGGCTTTTTTCACAATCCAAAGCTACAATTTTACATGTTTATGATTTTCTTCCAGTCATTTGCACTTCACATCATACACACCATTCAGTTTCACAAACATAAAAGAATCTATTTCTAGATATGTCATGAAATTCTCCCTTCCAATCAAAAAAGCTATTGTAACCTCCTTTGTTCAAAGAAGATAAAACTATTTTCACCTTTGAATACATTTATTTTAATGTCATCTGAGATGTTCAGTTTTGCTTTCCACCCATTCTCTTTTTCTCTTTTGTTGACATTATTTTACTATTATTATTATTATTACTATTAGAAAATGTTTCAAGCATCTGAAATATGAAGAAAATAATACAACAAAGAGCATCGATGTTTTCACTTAGTTCTATTTAATTATAATATTTTGCCACAATTTAGTTAAAGTTTATTAAGCATAACAAATTATGTATAATAAAGGCAAAGATTTCTTTGTATCTCACTGAATAATAGACTTCCACCTCAGTCCCCAGAAGAAACTACACAAATTTGAGTTTGTCATTTATCTTTCTCTTCCTTGATTTATTATATTTAATGTGTGTGTATATAATAAGCATATGCATCAGCATATATAATAAGCCTATATAGGTTATGTAGAATTGTTTTTAGTGACTTATTTCAAAAATCAAGATTGTTTTGCTCTGACCAGTGTGGCTCAGTTGGGTGGGCATTGTCCACAGAGCAAAGGGATGCTGGACTGATTTCCAGTCAGGACGCACAACCGAGTTGCTGCTCTGTCCCTGGTTGGGGCACATGTGAGAGGAAACCAATCAATGTTTCTCTCTCACATCAGTGTTTCTCTCCCTCTCGTTCTCCCTTCTTTCCCCTCTTTCAAAAAATAAATAAATAAAATCTTTAAAAAAACATTTTGAGTTACAGGGTATTTTTTTAGATTGATCCATATTCTTACATGTAGCCTGACTATATTCAATTCTACTGTTGCAAACATGTCTCTGATGTCCAGCTTCATAAGTGCTTCAGAGATCAATTCTCCAGTTAGTCTTGCCTCTCATTATACACCATACATTACAACTAATAGGATTGAAAATATACCTAGAACTCTGCATATTCTTCCCATCTCCATAATATAGTTAGTCTTAATCTCTGCATGAGAGCTGCTGGAGTAATTTTATTACATTTTCTATTCCTACTTATATGAAGCTTTCATCTTATTCCTTGATTTTAATCCCTGTATAGCTACATGAAATTTCTTTTGACCTATATTCTGCTCTTTCAACCAATTATTTTTCCTTACTCTTCTTATATCTTTATTTCTTCTCTTGGGAGGCTGAATATTGGCCCACCAAATAGCTCCACATCTTAACCTGTGATTCTATTACTTCACATGAGAAGAGGAATTTTGTAGGTGTGATTAAGTTAAGGAGATCTTAACATGGGAAGATTGTCCTGAATTTCCTGAGTGGGCCTCATGCAGTCAACAAGGCTCTTGTAAGAGGAACGCAGCAAGTCAGAAAGGAGTGAATAAACTATGTTGATATTTTGAAGATACAGAAATATGTGACCAGCTCCAGTTAAGAACTCTGGATTCCGAAACCCAAGCAGGCTTCTCTGCACAGATATCTCTCATATGTCTCTGAGGACTGCAGGTAGAGAGCCCCTTTCAGAGAAGAAATGTTCAGATTCCTGTATGTGACCTCTCTTGCCTTTACCTATGTATATTTTTTCCTCCTGTTCTTTCACAGCGTCCTTTGTTATATCAAATCCCATCCATGAGTATAATTTTACTTTGAACTGTTTGAGTGTTTCATTTGAATCACTGAACAAAAAATTGGTTGTGTACACCTGAGATAGCTCCTCTACCTCATTCCCAACTTGGCTCCCATCTCCAATTCCCAGGCCATTCCTGTCCAGCCCCATACCTATTGCAACTAAAAGTTGTTTATCACTATTCTTCAGCTGAAAAACAAAATCCAGGCCCATTTTATATGCTCCTGGTGAATCCTTTTAAATCTTCTCCACCACTTACAATCATTCTACCAGGGAATATGAAGAATTCACTCTGAGGAGAGAGGGAGGAGGGGAAAAGACAACAGCAGTTAAAAGTAAGCTGTATGTTATTGTACCAAAGACCAAGTAGTGCAAAATGAATTTATCCTGGAGGAAATCTATTAATATTATCAGTCATGGAAACAGTGCTCTAGATATTTCACTCTTACCCATCCCCAAAGATATTTATAATTTAAGAAAAAAGGCTCGATTTAGAGTGAGGGGGTTTGAGGATATAAAGGACTGTGTCCTAAAGATACAAATTTGATGCAAGATGATCCTGGGACCACAATATTGATGGTCTATATTATGGCTTCTATCTCCAAGGAGTCTAAAAGGTCATAAACTGGGAAGAGAAGAAAGGAGCCCTGAGGCAGAACTGGTTGCATGTTCTAAGCTTTTATCATATAACATCTGCAGAACTGGGGAAGATCCACAAGGATGAGCAATAGAGAGCTCTACCTGGCACAGGGCCATCTGATGCTTCTCTGAAAGGCTATACCACAGGGATTCGATGTGAGCGTCCGGGGAGAGGCAGAGCCAGTGCTTTATAAACCTGCTCACTTGGCGCTATGCTCAAGTAAGGGGGCCTCAGGAGGCCCCAGCTGCCTCACAATCCACAGAACTTGTGTCTCTGTCCAGGGTCTGGTGAGTGAGAAAAACACCTGAGGCTAGATTACCTCAAATCATGTTGCATGTGTACCAGGGATGGGATTGAGAGGTCATGAGCTATCCTAGGTATATGCTTTCAAATTCTGTGCAAGGATCTCTGAGGCAGGAAGGGCATTTGTTAGCTGCACACAGCACTTCTGATCTTCTTAGATGATACGTTCCATAGTTTTGGGAAATGATCCCTGGATCCTCTTTTTAATCACTCAGTTCTTGCTCTTAAAGTCAAACTACATTTATGTATGATACATAACAGATGTTTCTCAGAAAGTTATACATGTTTTTTAAAAGACTTTTGAGACAAAGAGTTTCATATTCTTTTCAGAGATGTTACAGAGTCATTTTTAGCAAATATTGGACAAGATGACCTTGAAAGTATGAAAATTTTGTCTATGATTTTTTCCTGGCAAAATTCAAATAAAGAAGATAGGATTTTTGTTGCTCACTTTGTGTCAGGAAACGTCAAAGTTTCATGTGGGAGGAGTAATTGACACATTGGCTCACATTCATGGACAGCATTAGAAGAAATAGGCATGCTTCTAACCTCTGCTTGATTTTATCTACTCAGTTCTTAAGCACTGAGAACCATGACTGGGCCTCTGAGGAATATCTCTTTCTCTTCTCATTATTTATCACCACAGCTACCTCAGGTAAAATGCCATACTTTGGATAAACATACTCTCAGAATTTGGCTTTATATAACGCCATCACCTCTCTGGGAAGTCCAAGCAGTGTGGTTGACCCATAATAGTCATTGAATTACGCTGAAAGTATTAGTTGATACCATTCATGAAATGCAGTGCTCACTACTGCTTTACCTCCTTTGTTTTCCTGTCTCAGGTAATTCCCCATGTTCCTAGTGTCCCTAATTCTTCCCACACACCCTCCTACTTTATGAGGATCCTTTCTCCTTGGGAAGATGGCAGCTTGTGCTTGTGATGTGCCTGGGTCCCTATACAGCTCAAGACTTTTCCCTGGACAGACTTAGGCACATTGGCTGAATGTATGCCTATGTCTGAGCTTAAAAGTCTGAGAGTAGTAGCTTCTCTTTTTGACATTCTTAGAAGGTGGAATCAAAACAAAGACTTCCAAGTAGGCCTCCTGACATTTTCTATTTGTGATTTTATCACCAGCTTGTCACATATCACCTTAGGCATGTCTTCTGAATATAAAACTATCTTCTTTCCTATTCTTGTCATGCTTCAGGAGAGGAGATGCTATTTTATTCATATCAGTTTATTAAATATTTTCCAAGAAATTTTAATTCTGATTCTCAGATGTTTTATTTTATTAATAATGATAAGTTTTCTACACTTACAAGAATTTCAATGTATTATATTTTAGGGGGTAATGCTTTTTTTCTTTTGAAAACACACTGTGATTAACAGCCTATAAATAAAACTTTTCAGAGGCAGGTTGGTGGATATGAATTCTATTTATTGCCTACTGCTCCCTCTGTAATCCAAATTCAGAGAGAGTTTTTATTAGAACAACATACATGACTCCTACTACTCACCCACTCTCACTTCTCCACAGGCATATCCACACAAAAACTCATTCTCCACTTTCTATTACAGATCTTTTCTCAAATCTGATAGGCTTTCCTCTGCCTTTTGCTTTTACTATAAATGGGATTCTTTTTGCCATTACTCTTTCTATAATTCCTCCATGACTTGTGCTGTAATTTCTGCCAATATTTGTTTGCTGTTCAATTACCATGTTTGTTTTAATTTTGACACCATTGTTCACCCTTCATAGAATTTCCTCTGGGTTTTTCTTAGTCTAAGGGTTGACATGTGGAGTGGGGATTGTAGGTGTTCTTCATGACTTTACAGAACATCATTATAATTTGTTTGTAAAAGAGAATTAGAATATAATGCAGACTGTTCTACTGGTCACAGCTGCCACATAAATGACTGCCCAAGAACTTTGAGATCTTCACTGCTAAGAAAATTTTCCTAAGATGCTGAGAGAGAAACTTTTCATTCAATTGGACTTTAGATATTTGACCAAAGTTTCTTTTGAACTCTGTGTCCTCACATTTCACATTTTATTCCTTTCTTTAATAATTGTTCTGGAAGATACCACGATCATTCTTTAAAAGGTAAGTCATAGAAAGCAGGATGTGGCTTCACACCTTAGAGACCTTTTATCTGACTCATGGTCAGTGTCCTCATGAACTAGTTTAGGGAGATGTTTATATTGACCAGTGGGTTACTAGAGTTTCAAAGACAGGAGCTTTATATTGTTTCATTGTCTTGCATTGATTGAGTACATAGCAGGAGCTTGGAAAATGGGTGATGCCATAAAAAATATATTGTGTTTCCAACTACAAATGTTATCTAGACTTCATCTTTTTCCTCTCATATATATGTACCAGTTATTCAAACATTTTGAGAGAGAATGCTGTACACAAAGATTGAGAAGGGATTCAAATCCAGTAACATTAACATCAAGCCCAAACCCCTCCTGATGTCTTCTTGCCATGATATTATTTTAATCTTCTGAATTTCTTCCAAAATAAATTATATATATATATATATATATATATATCATATTACATATATCAAATTATATATATTATATATATTATATATATATATATCCTGATATATTACATAATATCAGGAGTTCAGAGTCACTATCAACATTCTTATACTTTATCTTCTAACTCCCAAGCAGCCATTAAATGCAATTATCCTTATCTAAGCTGTTTTAGAACTGTATATTCTGGTATTAAAACTAATCTGGCTTATGCACATGAGCTCTGTGCTCTCAGCACAGTTTCGGTTTGCATTTTTCAAACCTTGAAACATATTCAAATGAGGAAGGAATTTTTCTATCTGAATGACCCAAATATGCTTCTGAAAACTAAGACAAATCACGAGACAAATAGGCAGCACTCCTCCCTTCTACCAATGCCTTGAGAAAGGGATTTGGTACTAAGAAACCAGAAGAGAAAGAAGAGCAATATTATTCTGGAAGCAAGGACTATGAGTCCCAATGGGATGAGATGATAATAAAATGTAGTGACAGATAACCTTTTGCTTTCTCAATAATTTTTCCAGGCAAGTCCTCCTCAGAGTTATGGCAATTCCAAGCAACAATAATGCCAGCAGCTTCTGCTTCATACTGATGGATCTCCCAGGACTGGAGACTGCTCATTGCTGGACGGCTATTCCTATCTGTCTTATCTATGGTCTGTCTTTGCTGGGCAACATTATCATAATGTACGTTGTCAAGTCTGTGCCCAGCCTTCACACTCCCATGTACCTCTTCCTTTCCATGCTTTCAATGGCTGACTTGGGGCTCTCAGTTTCTACACTCCCTTCAATGGCAGCAGTCTTTCTCCTGGGCCAGAGGAAGGTGGGAGCTGCAACCTGCTTTATTCAACTTTTCTTCATTCACACTTTCTCAGTCATTGAGTCAGCTGTGCTTTTGGCCATGGCTTTTGACCGCTGTGTGGCTATCCGAGAGCCATTACGCTATGCCACCATTCTTACGACCAAACGCATTGGGGCCATTGGGCTGGCCATTGTGACCCGTAGTGCTGCCCTTCATCTGCCTCTGCCTGTGCTCCTTGGAAGACTACAATTTCAGCCCGTGAATGCCCTGTCTCATTCTTATTGTGTTCACCCTGATGTTCTAAGGCTGGCCAGGTCCAGCACTATTGTGAACAGTGGCTTTGGGCTCTTTGTCATGCTTTCCACTTTGGGGACAGATGCTGTACTCATTCTCCTTTCCTATGTACTGATCTTGAAGACAGTATTGAGTATTGCTACCAATGCTGACAGGCTCAAAGCCTTCAACACCTGCATTTCTCACATCTGTGCTGTACTGCTATTTTATACCCCACTAGTCAGCCTGTCCATAATCCACCGCTTTGGAAAAAAGAAACTACCGGCTCAGGTATATATGCTTCTCTCCTATCTGCACTTTCTTATACCTCCAATGCTCAACCCAATTGTCTACAGTGTTAAAACCAAAGAGATCCGAGTACGCATTCTGAAGATGCTCCAACCCAAAAAGTTCTGAGCCCCAGGGACAAAATATTGGTTGTGATAGTCAGCCTGCTGAATGAAAACATTCCTGAGAGGAAGTGTGTCGTTCTTTTGAACTGATCATTAAATATTCAAAAAACACTGACTGAATACATTTGGGGGTTTCCCATGCTATCAAAACAGTCCCTGTCCAAAGGGAACATGTTTCTTATTCTGCAAAGTCAGTGTCGACCTGAAAAACCTCGGGTTGTTACAGGGGAAACTAACAGACTCTGAAGAGAGTATCATTTACATGAAAAAGTAAACAGATTAGAAGAGTAGAACTTAATGACCCTTAAACCCTCTTTCAACTAAAAGCCTAGAATATCACAAAATTAAGCTCAAAAGGGCCTCACTTGGTTGTTCTTTCCAAAAGTTTGGCAAATACGTGGAATCAAGATATGTTTTTCTTCTGATTTGTATATTAACCATATCTAGCTCTTTGAATGAAGTTAAAGTCCTGCTCCTCATTTTCTAATAGAAAAATGAGACACTCTGAGCCCTCAAAAACACACTGAGTTATTATAGTTCTTGAATGGTAAATGCCATGTGCAACTCAATTTTCTTCTCCAAAAAAAATATTACCAATATTTTATTTATCTCCTACGAAGTCATTCATTTGGATTATATGTATTTATCTCTGTTGGGCCACCTCTTATTTAAAGTATACAGAGAACAAAATAGAATATTGTTACTTTAGTGTGGATAGTTTAAGTATTTAGGGAAAATAGCCTTTAAACATATAATTCACCAGTAAGTCACAGGTGTTTTAATGGCTGGCAGCACAGCTTAAAGGAAGGACCCAAGGAAGCTGAATCTACTTAATCAGTAGGACTTTAAGAAATACTTCATTGAAGTGATGGGTTTTAAGTGGAGACTGGAAAGATGAAATATTTAAGCAAGGCCAATAAAGCCCTTCTTGATGTTGGTTCATAAATGGTCCCCCTTCACAGTGAGCAATAAGAAACCAAAGAAAGAGGCAGAACTTCTGGATTACAGGTTTAAAAAGCAGAGGAACTTAACACATGAAGAATGTCTTGGGTGGCTATAAGATGAGTAGATATCAGCACTTGTCCACCAGAATTTAAAAGTTTATATAGCAGCCAAAACAGGGGTCAGTCACATATACCATCCAGATGGTCTCAACAACACATTGCTCTCTCAAGGCTGTGTTCCTGAAATCTGGATCCCATTGTG
>PVJI01006951.1:66041-82169 GCA_004026765.1 Micronycteris hirsuta | reverse complement strand
CAACGTATTTTCCCCTGTTGCAGTGCCTGGGATACCGTGGGTGCTCAGTAAACACTTGCTGAATGAATGAGCAATGCAACAGAACATTATTCACAGTTTCAATCTGCGGAGGGAGTTTTTCTATGCATTTATATATGTCTATATGCGACGGTTAATTTTCAGTATAAATTGCATGTGTGTGTGTGTGTGTGTGTGTGTGTGTGGTTTGCTAAACTACTTTCTTTACTTACAAATATGTCTTGAAGATAATTACAAAAAGATGCCACTCATTCTTTTTAATAACTGTATAGATTTCCATAGTACAGAGGTACCTTGAATGATTAAAGTCTGGCAAAATCGGAGTTATTATTTCCTTTATCAAAACCTGCTCCTCCTCTTATTTCCTCCATCCTACCATTCACTCAACTTTTCAGGCCTGAAACTTGGAAATGACCTTGGATTTCTGCCATTTCTATGCCCTCAAGGTCCAATCAGAAAGCTTTGTCATTTCTACCTCTTCAGTATCCCTTGAGTCCATCTATTTCACTCCACCCCCATTGCTATAACCCTATTTTCAGATCCTCATCGCTTTGCACGTGGAAAACCATAACAGTGTCCTAATGGATTTCTCTCCTTCTAGGCCACCTTCACAAACCCTTTTCTAAAAGCTGCAGTTAGAAAGATCTTCCTAAAGTACAAAGCCGAGTATGACAATTCCCTGTTTAAAATCCTAAGTGTCTCCATAATTACTACAAGATTGAGTTCAAGCTCCTTAGAAAGGCCACAGGGCCATCCAGGACCTTGGTCTTCCCTCTCACATTTGCCACTCACCACCAGGGCCTCTGTGCTAAAAGCATTCTGTACCACTTAGAATTTCCCCCAAAGCACTGTATCTCTTATCTGGGCCCACGCATGTGCCTCGGATGCCCGTCTGTCCCCTTTGCATCCTATTTATAGTCCAAGACTCAGTTTAAATACCGCCTCGTCCAGGAAGCATTCTCTGACCCTCCCACTCTGGGTAAGAGCATGCTCCCTGATGCTCCCAAAGCAGCCTGTGTACCACAGAAAAATGCCATCTGTTTGTTTTTCTACCTCTCCCACTGAAATGAGAGCTCCTTAAATGTTATTCCTCTATGTATTCACAGGGCCTAGCTCACTGCCAGGGGCACAGTGTCAATTATTTGAGGAATAAATGAGTAAGCATATTAAATACATAAAATGATAACTAACTTTAATAATAACTAGCCATTTGCGGGTTATAATCAGGAAAGAGACATAATTCATTTGTTTAATAAACAATTGTCAAAGGTGACTGTGCCAAGCTCTGGGGATAGAATGGCAAAGAAAACAGAAAAGGTTCCAGCATTATTGGGGCTTACATTTTCATGGGGAAAGGAGGGGGTGACGAACAAGAATTAAAGAAACAGGACTGTATGATAGAGACTCAATGGGAGGATGGCGGGGGGGGTTGCTCATTTAGACTGAGTAGTCAGAGAAGGATTCACCAAGGAGGGGACAGATGAGCTAAAACCTCAGTAGCAAGAAGGAAAGTGATGTGAAAATCTAGAGTCAGAGCACTCCAGGGCAGGGAAGTGCCAAGACAGTGCGTTTGGCATAACTGTAGCACAGAAAGAAGGCCCATGTGGATGAATGGTGGTAAACTGGTGTGAGAAAGGCAGCACATGAAAGTGAAGAGGTAGGAAGGAGCTAAACCATAAAAGTCCCGAAGACCTGGGTATGGAGTGTGGATTTCATTCCAAGTGGGATGGGTAGCCATTCATGAATTTTAATCAGAAGAGTGACATGATATGATTTACATTTTAAAAAGATATGTTTCTTTGTGAAGCTATAAAGAGGGAAGAGTAGAAGCAGGATCACCAGTTAGAAATTCGCGTTAATCCAGGCAAGAGATAATGGTGGTTGCATTGGATGGGGCAGTGGTCAAGGTCAAAATAAATCGACAGCTTTGTGCTACGTTCTGGACGTGATCAGCTCAACATTTTGGAAGCGAATTCTGGTAGCTGTGTAGAGAACAAATGGAAGGGAATGGCAAAAATGGAGGCAGAAAAGCCAGTTTGGAGACTGTTGTAATAATCTAATAGTAAAATAACATACAGAGATGACAGAGAGCTGCTGTATAAGAACAGATTTAAAACATAAGGATGTTTTCCTGCAGAAAGATGAAGGTTCTTTAACCTTTGAAACAATCCTGAGAAGTAGGTATTATTAACCCATTTTACAATTGAGGAAATTGGGACAGAGATAAACAAGTAGTTTGCCCAGAGTTACACGCCAAGCCAAGACCTGAACTCAGTAGCCCATGCTGTCTCCATGCATCATCTAGCTCCTTCCTGAAGAGGAAGAGGCTGGACACCAAAGCAAACTTTAGAAAGCAAAACATTATGTCATAAGACCCATCTAAGAGAGAAATCAGATGAATGTCCACACAGGGCACAGCCCCTGTGGGATGAGGAATACCAGGATTCGTCTCTGAGGCAGGCCTAATTCAATGATTCCATGGGGCTGATTCTTAGGGACCCCGTCTGGGAGAAGTGTGAAGAGGAAGAGAAAAACCCAGGATTACAACCCTCCCAGTTCTCCCGCTGCCTCTTCAGGTCACGAAATGACAGCATAATTCACATCCTTGTGGAGGTGACCACAGCCCAGGGGGCTTTTCACAGCTACCTAGGCTCTCCCTTCTGGATCCATCAGGCTGGTAAGAACCTTCTCCTGGGCTCCTCTCACACACAGTGCCCCCCGCCTCCATGCACCTGACCCTTGGTCCAGAGTTAGCAACTCTGACACTTCTGACCCGTGGGCCCGGTGGCATGATGTCTCATGCACAGAGGGCTTACGCCAGCCCCTGATGACATCCCTGCAGTGCTCATCCCCACTCCAAACTTGCACTGGAGGGAGGTCTCCAGCGGGCAGCTGGCATTGGAATGGCAGCACCCATCATCCTGGGCAGCCCAAGAGACCTGCTATCAGCTCCGATACACAGGAGAAGGCCATCAGGACTGGAAGGTAAGGTCAAGGAACAAATGCCCACAGACCTTACTCCACTGGGTATTCCTGAGTTTCACCGTGCCTATTGTCAGGGGTGAGGGTGTCCACGTATCCATGTCTAGACTTGTGTATCTGTGTTTCTCTGATTCAACTGGTATCTTAATCACTGTTTGGCATCTGATACTGCTGACTACTCTCATTTCAAAATTGCTCTTCCCTTTGCCACCCGGATATCAGTCTCTCCTGATTCTTGTACTACCTCTCTTACCGAACGAACCTTTTCACTTTCCTTTCCTGGCTCTTCCTTTTCCATCCTTCCTTAGTATGTTGTGCCTCCTAGAGACCCATCCTAGATTCTTTCCTCCTCTACATAAATACATACATTTCCCTAGGTGAGTGCTTCAACTCCATAGTTTTAACAACCATACATTAACCACCCTGGACTTACCATATGGAAAGGAACTTCTATACCATGGGCAAATTACCTAAATTTTTGAAGTCCCAGTTTCCTCATTGGTGAGAGGAGAATAAAACTATTTACCTTCCAGACTTACAGTAAAGATTAATTATACAAATATCTGCATACTGCCTGACAGATGGAAGGTACACATACATTAGTTAAATCTTAGTTTCTTTCTCTACCTTTATTTTCATTTACCACATACAGAGTATATACAACTTCTTATCAACCAGATCTACCTAAAACCTCCAGGAGCATTTCAGACTCATACAGCAGTTCCCCTATCTGTGGGAGACGCATTCCAAGACCCCTAGTGGATGCCTGAAACCATGGATAGTACCGAAGCCTTTATGTACTATGTTTTTTCCTATACGTACATACACCCACTTTATGGCTTCTCTTTGGCATATTCAAATCACCAGCATCACTGCTTTTGCATTTGGGGACTATAATTAAGTAAAATAAGGGTTACTTGAACACCATCGCGATACCTGAACAATTGACCTGTTAACTGAGACAGCTACATAGGGGCTATTGGGTAGGATGAAGGGACAATTCACGTCCTGGGCGGGACGGAGTAGGACAGCATGAGCTCTCAACATGCTACTCAGACAGCAAGCAATTTAGAACTTACAAGTTGTGTATTTCCATAATTTTCCATTTAATATTTTTGGAACACGGTTGACGGTGGGTAACTGAAACCGTGGAAAGAGAGACTGTGGATAAGGAGGAACTACTATACATCCAAAACCTAACTCACCTACAGTAACGTTCACAAATCGTGAGTATGCCATCGATTAATTCGGACATGTGTATGCACCCATGTACCCATTAACCAGACCACAGTATGTTATTTCTAGCGCCCCAGAAACTCCCCATGCCCTGTAGTCACACACATCCCTTCCAAGGTAACCACTATCCCGACATTACCATCGATAAGTTTGACTGTTGTTGAACTTAGTAAAACGAACCCATACGATATTTCTTCCTCAAACTTATTTCTCTTCTATACCCTGTCTCTGCCAACGGCACCACCGCTTACCCAAGCCTGGAATCCTCCTTGACTCTTCTTCCTTTTGCCTTGTCTCTTCCCCTTATTCATCAACAAGTTGAGTTTATTGTACTAACAGTCCTCAAATCCCTCCTACCCCTGCCTTAGCCTCATCTTTGACCATCCAGCCTGCCTATCTGCGCTCTTAGATCACTGAACTACCCTGTAGCCTCCAACCAAGCAGCTCAGGCTGCATGAAATGCTGCTTTGTGCTCCTGGTGCCTTACTTATATCATTGTTATAGCACTAATTGTTTGCATTGAGTAACTATTTACTTGCGTGTATCTTCCCTATTAGACATGTGAGAGACCATGTTTCAGCATATTACAAGCAGCTCATAAATGCCTGCTAAATGATTAAGTTAATAAAATTTCCCTGCCTGTACACACAACGCTTGCACCTTCTGCCCAGAGTCTGTCCTTGCACTTCCAGCACCTAGTGTAATTCTGGCATCCTCTGCTGAATGCATCTGATTTGCAGAGGGCCCTGAATACATGTATCTGGGATTTCCGTTGCTTCTGGCAGGATGTCCATGTGTCCCCGTCAGTGTGTGTGCACCAGCATCTCTGTCAGGGTGTATCGTGTGTATTTGTGTCAGGATGAGTAATTCTCCGTGCAGATGAGGTCGGTGTGTCAGGGCGCATTTCTCAGGTTGGACAGGCCCCAGACAGGGCGAGGCAGCGGGCAGGGGAAGGTGTTCTGTCTCTGTTGTGTATTCTACCTTCCAAGTTTCCCTCCGAATGTGTGATTTCTGTCAGTCAGGTTCTTTGGGGGATGCGCTGGGATTCGAAGTTGTAGGATTTCGGTCCAACAGATGCTGATCTCTCCAGGACCCGATGCCCACTCATTCGCACCTAGAGCCTGACCACCTGCTCGCTTCTCCTCGGTGCAGGTACTGGAGCCACCTCTAGGGGCCCTGGGAGAGATCCTGGAGCTGCGCCCGCGCTCCCGCTACCGTTTACAGCTGCGCGCCAGGCTCCATGGCCCTACCTACCAAGGTCCCTGGAGCGCCTGGTCCGACCCAGTGAGGGTAGAGACCGCCTCCGAGACAGGTGAGGGCTCTGCCGGGGCAAAGGCGGTCTGCGGCTGCGCAAACGGAGGCATGCTGGCCCCGCGAGGGCAGAGTTCCGACGGTACTGGTCTGCGGCTGCGCACACGTACGCGGCGCCTGGGTCAACGAGGGGCGGGCCCAGGACGGGGTTGGCCGGGCCTGGGGGGCGGGGCCCCGGCCAGTGGTAGCGGAGGTCTGTTTTCATCCCGTAGCCTGGATCTCCTTGGTGACCGCTCTGCTCCTGGTACTAGGCCTCAGCGCTCTCCTGGGCCTGCTGCTGCTGAGGTGGCAGTTTCCTGCACACTACAGGTACCGCCCGGGTCAGGCAGGAGACGGGGCCGTGGCCAGAGAGGGGCCACGGGCTCTAAATAAGCACTCCAGGCTCTCTCTCTGACACCCGCTTTCCGAACAACTTCAAGTCCACACCTGTGGCTTCAGCCGCTTCCTGCACGTCTTTCCTGGGGGCTGCACCGCTTCCTCACACTCTTAACCGACCCACTGCACTGCACACCTCAAACTGCCCCACCTCCTGGCTCCTCCTCTCAGTAATGTCCACTTGTCACTCGAGCCGAAACACTTAGGCGCCTCCCTCCTCCTTATCCGGTCTGATCTGGTCTGGTCATTCCACCACCTAAACCTCGCTCAAACAATGGCCCCTTTTCTCTAGCCCCACGGACGCTACTCACTGGAACAGAGCCTCTTCTCGCTCCGATTTGCCTCACGCAACCACCAGAAAAATCTCTCTGAAATGCACACACGAATATCAACGCACCTCCTTTAAATCTTCTCGTTAGCTCCCCAGGATAGAGTTCAGATTCTAGAATGACAAGCAAGGCTCCGCAAAATTGGGCCCCTGCCAGCGTTTCCACCCTCTTCCACCCTGTGCATCAGCCTTGCCAAACTGCTGGTGATTTCCTCCCCAAGCTAAGTGATTTTACTTCTCAGGCCCTTGGCACGGAATGTCCCCTCTGTCAGGAATATCCTCCCTGGATGACTAATACCCATTTACCTTTAAGCAACTTTCTTCACCAACTCCTGGGAAACCTTTCCTGACCCTCCCCCATTGGCTACTCTCTGTATCCCTGCACAGACTTCTACCATAGTACCAGTAGCATTTCACTGCATTTATGGCTTTACGTGCCTTCCCTGTACCTTCTTTAGTCATCTTTAAAACCTCAGCACAGTGTCTGCCAAATAGCATGCCCTTATTCATGAATGACTTATTTATGTGGGAAAACTAAGGTTGAGGAGAAATGTCATTGGAAATTATAAAGCGAAAAGTTAGAATCCATACTACCTCAGCCTTTTCATTGGCAACATCTCTTGATTCTTGAAGGAGACTCAGCTCAGAAGGCAACTCCTCCAGGCAGCCTCCTCTGATGGCCCTACACTATCGTCTCTCTTGAATGTGTCTGTCCCTGACCTTCTCATCTGCTTGTGTCTATGAGCAGACCGGAATGTAGCCTCTATGCAGGTAGCCAGATCCAACAAAAAAGTTGGGGGAGAAGAAGGAAATGGTGCTGCTGAACCAGAAATACTCAGTTGCTTCCTCCCCCGCAACCCGATTTACCAAACCACTCACTCTTCCTCCCCTTGGAGAGATGTGAGGTCACAGAAGAGGCCCAAAGTGTTGTTTGGCTCAAGTCCCTCTGTATGGAAATAGGAACCTAAAGAATTGGAGGTTCCCCCAATATACCTTGGCTTAATCCATACTCTTCCCAGATGGCTCGCCTTCCCACGTAACTTAATAATAAGCCCCACTGGCTCTCTTCATTCATCTATTGAACTCATTTCTTGAGCAGGTATAATGGGCCACACACTGTTCTACACCCTGAAGATACAGGACAGAGCAAATAGACAAACTCTTGGCTCTCGTGGAACTACATTCTAGTGGGGAGAGACAGACGGGAACAAATATATATAATAATGGTAAATATACAATAAGTCGACTGTTACAAAGGAAAATAAAGCAGAGCAGGAGATAGAGTGACAGGGAAGGGAGGTGGTACTATTCTAGACAGGGTAGTCAGGGAAGACCTCTCTGTCAGGATGGCGTTTGAGCAGAGACCTAAATGAAGTGAGGGAATAAACTGAGTGCTCCAGACAGAGAGAAAAGAAAGGGCAAAGGCCCTGACGCAGACTGTTTGAGGACACTGTGTACTATTCCTTTTTTTGACCCTCCCCACCACTAACTTCTCTCCCCACCTGAGGTCCAGTTTGCACCTAAGCTCTTACGTTATAACCCTGACTACACTCTTACCCCTCCAGGCTTTACTCAGTCACCTCGCTGCCTTCCCCACTGCCCCTCCTCACTATTCTTCTCCCTCCCAACTCACTCTCAAGACTCAATCTCCTTCTCTTCCTTCCCCCCAAGGAGCCTGAGGCATGCCCTATGGCCTTCACTTCCAGACCTGCACCGGGTTCTAGGCCAGTACCTTAGGGATACTGCAGCCCTGAGTCCGGTGAGTGCACTCTCCTCCCTACTACCCACCACTAGTCCTACCCGGAGCTGGATCCTTGCCCACACAACACAATTTTTCCAAGGCCATTACCCACCAGCATTTCATCCCCCTGGGTCCTAACCCCAGCCAAATCTTCCTTCCTATACAATCTGGGTCTTCCTCCCATAGGACCTGCTAATCCAGACCCCTTTCTCTCCCATCTCTCCCAGCCCAAGGCTGCAGTCTCAGATGTCTGTGAGGACGTGGAACCCAGCCTCCTTGAAATTCTACCTAAGTCTTCAGAGAAGACTCCCTTGCCCCTGTGTTCCTCCCAGGCCCAGATGGACTACCGAGGATTGCAGCCCCCTTGCCTGGGGACCATGCCCCTGTCTGTGTGCCCACCCATGGCTGAGTCAGGGTCCTACTGCACCACTCACATTGCTAACCATTCCTACTTACCACTGACCTGCTGGCAGGCCCCGCGCTCCCAGTACCCTGGACAGGTCCAAACCCTCTAGACCTTTCTTCCCACCCTCTCAACCCACCTCGCCCACCCTCACACCGTATACATCTCAGACCTCACTTCCAATCCCCTTGTTGAGCCCCATGGCTGGGCTTCACAACACTGATCTTGCAGCCCTGCTGCCGACATAAATCCAGGACCCTCTTTCCTCAAGCAAGGCTCATTTATTTGACTACGTTCTCACTTCCACCTTCCTTTTCTCTCCTTTTTAATGCCACGCTTTCCGAAAAGAAGTCTTCACTTCCCCACTTCTCATTTGCTCTTTGGACTCCTTTCATTAGTTCTCCTACTACCACTTTGCTAATGAAACTGCTGAGGCAAAGTTCACTTCAACCTTTCTAATTGCAAGACCCAACAGATTCTTGTTAACCCTTCATTTATTTGATCTCTCTATGGTGTTTGTCATGATGACTACTTGTTTCTCCTTTAAATTCTCTCCTGCCATGGTTTCCATAGCATCACGGTCTCTCCTGGCTTTGCTCCTCCAGTAGTTAAGAGCATAAACTGTAATCGGCACAAAGTTCAGTTTCTGTCATCCCACTTGCTAGCTGTGGGTAAAGAAAGTCTTTGAGCCGTTTCTCATCTGTACAACAGGGGTAATGGAACCCTACAGAGTTGCGAAGAGGATTAATGAGGTAATCTACGTAAACCTCAGTGCCTAGGACACGGTGTTTAATATATCTGAATTGCCATACTTTTTCCTGTTCTCTTATCCTGGCGTCTCTTCCACTCCTTAATTATTGCAGTCCCTCAAGAGTCCACTCTTAACAGTCTCCAACCCAGCCCATCCTCATTGCCTTTACTCTATGCTGACCAGTCCACCGTCCTTGTCTCCAGCCCAGGCTTCTACTACAGCACCTGTGGTGCCTTATGTAAATAACGGTTTACTTGTCTGTCTCCCGCTACTAGATCGTGAGCTCATCGAGGGCAAGGGCTTTGACTTATTTGCCCCACCCCCGCCCCCAGCACCTAAAGTAGTGCTTGGTATGTGCTAGTAAGCCTTCAATAAATGTTTTCTAAATGAATGAAATCATTCTGGACACCACCTCCTTAACCCCACGCCAACCTCCCTCATCCTCGAAGCCATTTATACACAGCAGTAAATGTGCTTAGGCTGTTCTGCCTATGCATTCCCCAGACCCTTTTAAATTCTCAAACAAATATGTTTTTGTTTTAGGAGCGTTTTTTTTTTCTGGCTCCGAACATACCCACTGTATCAGTCTGGGTCTTGGCAGAAATAGATGGCACACCAAACTGAGTACATTGGTGAGAGTTTAATAAAGGGAATGTTTATAAAAATGAGGCAGGATTTCGGAAAACTGTCAAGGAATAATGCAGTACCCCAGGGCTAACAACAGCTGGAGCTGGTTCCACCCTCGGCATCAAAGGGTAAGGGGAGAGAGTGCCTATCAGCTCTGGGGAGAGTGGCTGTGAGAGAGGGCCCCCTGGCAGGAGCTGTGGCCTCAGCCAGAGAGACCCCGCCAGCCTGTGGGGACATGGCAGGGAGGGAGCCAGGGGAATAAATAGCTCAACCTCACTCGTCTCCCATCCTCGGATCTCTGTATTGGTTTGCCAGGGCTGCTGTAACAAAGTGCCACAAACCCGGTGGCTTAAACGACGCAAATTTATTGTCTCACAGTTCTGGAGGCTAGGAGTTCAGGTGTCAGCAGCATTGTTCCTTCTGAGTGCTGCGAGAATCTGTTCCATGCCTCTCCCCTAGCTCCTGGTGGTTTCCTGGCAATCACTGGTGGACCTTGGCTTGGTAGAAACATCTTTCCATGACATTCTCCCTGTGTGTGTCTGCACCTAAATTTCCCCGTTTTATAAGGAAACCGACATACTGGATTAGGGCCCACCCAAATGACCTCATCTTAACTAATTGCATCTGCCATGACCCTGTTTCCAAATAATGTCACACTCTGAAGTACCGGGGCTTAGGAATTCAACATGAATTTGGGGGGTAGGACACAATTCAGTCCATAGTATCCTCCCATTGGTGGAACTCAAAGAGAAACCAGAGCCCAAGGGAATCCAGTGATATGGCTATACACAGGGCACAGGGCAGGGTGGAGAAGGATGAAGAGTGGGTCTGGGTGGGATGCATGGATGACATCTGGTATACTGATTTTCCATCATTCCTTCCCCTAGCCATTTTCAGGGCTCCAATTTTACTCCTAGGGACTCAAGACGAGGAGTGAAACCCAAATTGCTAAACCTCTCACGTTTACACCCACTCAGCCATCATGTCCAGATCACTTGTACTTCCTAAATTCCATCTCCTCTTCTCTGTCTCCGCTGTAAGGACAGCCTCCTGACTAACAAACAGCTCTCCTCTAGCCTCTCCACTCTCTTCCCTTGCATCTCTCCGCTCTCAGCCTGTATGTTGCCTCCAGATTGATCCTTCTATTAATCTCACTTCCTTATTCTAAATCTTTAGTTCAGCTCTTCAGAACCTGATTTCTTTCTCTTCCATGATTTCTTCCAATGTGAGGATTAAAAGCGTTAACAAAATGCCAAGCACATAGTGACTACTCAGTTTACTGAGATATATTTTTATTATTTATCCCAACTGAGTTTTGCCACCCCCTGAATATCACCTGTATTTTATCCTTCCATGCCCTTTGCTTCTCTAGATTCAGGTCCTTCAGGTGCGAGTTCCCCATCTTACCAGCTTCTCAGCCTCTAGTTATCCATCTCAAAAGCCTTGTTCTCCTTCCCTCTGCCTAAGAGGAAGTGATCTTTCTTTCCTAGACTGGTAAGGCTTCCTGTTTCTATCCCATTTCTTCCTGGTTCCCTGTTTTGTCCTCTTTCACCTCCCCTGACTCTTGCCTACACCTTCAAATAGACATAGGCCTCTCGATGCTAGTATTCCCTCAAGCTCCCGTGCACTGCCCCTTGGTCACTTTCAGATTTCTCACACAAGTAGCCTGTGCTTGCTGCCTCCACATTCTCCCCACCCTTCTTTCTACAAACCTTCCAAGTGGAACCCTAGCATCCACTCTCCTGATTCCACTCTCTCCAAGGTCACTGATGATTGACTGATTTCTCAATGGCCAAATCTGACCTCTTCTGACATGATTCTACTTAGCTATTTTGCATCATATCAGAATTCCTCCCACTTCAAGGTCCATGTCAGTATAATCTGGCTTCTTTCATTCCTTTATTTTAAAATATATGAATTCCCTGTGGTTGTACTCTTATTTACCCTATCCTCCTTTTTCTCTGCATTTAACCCTGCTCCAGAAGCTGAAAACTGCTAGCCGTGTCCTGCCCTCAGATGTGTTTTGTTCAGCCCATCCCTACACAGAAACTCGCAGTAATTGCACAATGCCCAGCAGATCAAGTCCAAACTCCTTAGTTTAACATTTAAGGCCGTGGCCAGCCTGACTCTAGACTGTATTTTCTAAGTAAATGGGACTCCCCATTTACAAACCCAGGACATCCAACTCCTTGTTTTCCAAGGTAACAAAACAGAGAACATAAACACTTCAAAATCAAAGATAATCACATTAAATTTGGCCTATGAGCCTCAGATTTTTCTCTGTCATCAGAGTTCATTCCACTACTTACTATCTGGTTGTGTGCCTTTGGGCAAGTTTCTAACCTTTTTCTGACCCAGTTTCTTTTTCTAGAAAAGGGGATAATAGAGTATCTGCCTTATGGGGGTAAGGATTAAACTCAACAATGTATGTAAACTGTTTATGCACAGTAGTTAGCAGGTGGCCAATAAATGGTACCCATTATTACTATCTTTTATTGCTGCTTCATACAGTTCATTCAAGTCATTATTAGAGCACTGGACTGAAGGGGTTTCAGACCTGGATTCCCACCAATTTGTGATCTTGGGCAAATCCCTTCCCTGGGCCTCCAGTTCTTTACCTGTAAAACATAGGTATGTTGCCAGGAGGCAGCGGGTGCACCGCCGCAGACCACACTCGTGGATCTCTAAAGTTCCGGACACCTCGAAAGCCCCAAGAGTCAAGCCGCACTGTCTCCCTCAGGGCAGTCCAGCCTTATCTTCCAGATTAGTAGGTCCGCATCCTGATCCTTTTTCTTGAATATAAGCAATTGACCCCTATTTCAGCCTCATTTTCCTGCTTGTAAAACAACAAACAAAACCATTTTTAAAAACAAACACATGTTCTACTTCTTTCCTAGCAGTGTTCTTACAGGCACCAAACAAACAGAAGATGTACCCTAACTAGTTCTGGCCTTCCTAAGTTTCTCAATCATTTCCCCCGTCCTACCCTTGTTCAGCAGCCGACAAACCGCCCGCTGCCTTTCCCTTCTCTAAACGGCTCAAGTGCTTTAGGTCGCTCCACGGAGTTCTGCACTTAGGCATCATAAATAGTATACAATCCACACGTAGTTTTCAAATATGAAGGGCGGGTGGGAGGAATCTGAGGAATGAATGGAAGCGAACCGGGAAGGCGGAGGTAGCGCAAGCCCCGCCCCCAGATGCTCCTGGCTCCTCCCCTCTCGCTTTCAGACGGGTTCTCGGGACCTACCTTAGGTTTGTCTCCCATCAAATCACACTCGAAGGGTGGACTCTCGTGAGATCTGTGACTTGCTCCGGAAGGCCCGCCCCCAGTGCCGTAGAGGCCAATGGGAGAAGGCGGCGGTTGCGGCGGTTGGGTTTTGAAGGAGCCAATGAATGCGCGGAGCGGAGACTTTAAGAAGCATAGTCCCGCACTTCTGAACTCGGTTCTATACCTTAACCTTCTCTGACTAGACGGTGAGAGGAGGCTGAACCAAAGTGGGGCCGCGGCCGGTGTGACCCTGGCTGTGTGGCCGGCATTCCGAGACCACGGTCGCCTGTCTTCCTCGAGGGCTCGGCGGCACCCACTCCAAGGACCCCTTCCCCTCCAGACGCTTCGCTGCCATGGCGCAGTTCGTGTTTGATAGTGACTTACACTCGCTGCTGCAGCTGGACACACCCATCCCCAATGCACCCCCTGCGCGCTGGCAGCGGAAAGCTAAGGAAACCGGGGGGCCGGCCCCCTCACCCATGCGGGCCGCCAATCGATCCCATAGCGCCGGCAGGACCCCTGGCCGAACTCCCGGTGAGTGGGGTGCGGCGGGACACGCGGAAGGAGAGGGAGTAATCCACGTGCCCCTTCTCTCGGGAGCCTAGTGAGACTCTTAGGCTTTCCTCTTCCCGCCCCAGGCAAATCCGGCTCCAAGGTTCAGACCACTCCCAGCAAACCTGGTGGTGACCGCTATATCCCCCATCGCAGTGCTTCCCAGATGGAGGTTGCCAGCTTCCTCCTGAGCAAGGAGAACCACCCGGAAAACAGCCAGACGCCCACCAAGAAGGTATGTGTCCTAGAGGAACTTAAGGCAAGGGACCTGTCTGTGTACTTTGCATTATGGCGTCCTGTCTCACCACCACCCTATGTGTCAGGAACATCAGAAAGCCTGGGCTTTGAACCTGAACGGTTTTGATGTGGAGGAAGCCAAGATCCTTCGACTCAGTGGAAAACCACAAAAAGTTCCAGAGGGTAAGACCTGAAATTCTTGGGTTTTAGAGGGAGGTGTCAGCCCATCCCCTGGGGCTGAGGGAGAATGCCTGTCTACTTTTCACACCTAAGACTGAGGGGAGGGAAGTGCTTATCTGGCCTTCCAGGCTAGGGGCAGAGGAGGTGTCAGTTCTCCCCGGTGTCTAGACTTATTCCATTGCCGCAGGTTACCAGAATAGACTGAAAGTACTGTATAGCCAGAAGGCCACGCCTGGCTCCAGCAGGAAGACCTGCCGTTACATTCCTTCCCTACCAGACCGGATCTTGGATGCCCCTGAAATCCGTAATGACTATTGTAAGTGCAGCCTGTTTCTTGCTGGGTGGGCGCAAAAAGAGGCTCTGGGGACCAGACAGACAAGGAAGCTTATGTTCTTCCCTTTGCTCCTCTGGCAGACCTGAACCTGGTGGACTGGAGCTCTGGGAATGTGCTGGCTGTGGCGTTGGACAACAGTGTGTACTTGTGGAGTGCTAGCTCAGGTGACATCCTGCAGCTGCTGCAGATGGAGCAGCCTGGGGACTATGTGTCTTCTGTGTCCTGGATCAAAGAGGGCAACTACCTGGCTGTGGGCACCAGCAATGCTGAGGTGCAGGTGAGACTTGTCCCTGTGCTGCAGCTCTTTTGTTCCCCAGACCCTGGGAGCTTGCCCAGCGAGAGGATGTTAATCCTGAGGCCCAATCTCTGACCATAGTGGTTCTCTCTCTAGCTATGGGATGTGCAACAACAGAAGCGGCTTCGGAACATGACCAGTCATTCTGCCCGAGTGGGCTCCCTAAGTTGGAATAGCTATATCCTGTCCAGGTCAGTGGTTTTTGCTAGTCTGTTACAAATACAGGCTATGATTTTTGCCCTGTCTTCCCAGACTGTACACCTTTGAAGTGAAGCAGCTCTGGCCTACTGGTGGCATTTGGCACTGCCACAGAATCTGATTCCCTTCTTCCTACCTACAGTGGCTCACGCTCTGGCCACATCCACCACCATGATGTTCGGGTAGCAGAACACCACGTGGCCACACTGAGTGGTCACAGCCAGGAAGTGTGTGGGCTGCGCTGGGCCCCAGATGGACGACATTTGGCCAGTGGCGGCAACGATAACTTGGTCAATGTGTGGCCTAGTGCTCCTGGAGAGGGGGGCTGGGTTCCCCTGCAGACATTTACACAGCATCAAGGGGCTGTCAAGGTGAGAATGGGGCTGAGTTGGGGCCTCTGCAGACTCTCACCTAGAACTTGGGGAATATTTCAGGGAGATGGGATGCTGGGATTGGATTGGGTTTATCTGGCATCCTTATAGCTCCTTGTCTAGTAACAGCTGACCCCACCTTTATCCCATCTAGGCTGTAGCTTGGTGTCCCTGGCAGTCCAGTATCCTAGCAACTGGAGGGGGCACCAGTGATCGACACATTCGCATCTGGAACGTCTGCTCTGGGGCCTGTCTGAATGCTGTGGATGCCCACTCCCAGGTAGTCTTTTACCTGCTCTAGCCTCTCACTCTCAGATATGTTCTTACTCTTTAGAGTCTTCCTGGGCAACCATGTCCCCTTTAATGGCTTCACCAAGTCTATACCCTGATGATTTCCAAACTTCTGAGTCGCTCTCACTAGGAGCTCCAGACCCATATTTCCAACACTCTGTGGCTTATCTCCTACCCCACATTCTATAGGCGGCACCGCCCTAATATGTCCCGAATGACACTTTGCTTCCCTAAAATGTGTTCCTTCTCCTCCTCCTCTTAGATTCTTTGAGAGGACAGAAACTACTCAGAAATTTGAAAAACCTTCTAGAATCTTTTATCCTCCTCACCTAGTCACCAACATTCCAGTTTCCCCTGAGAATATTATGCACATGTGTTCCCTTCCCTCAGTTGCATCCTTCTTCCCAGTGGAGGCCCAGTGCACTGGTCTCAGCCTTCTCAGCCCCTCCAGTCTTCCTCTGTACTGCTGTCTGGGTGGTAGGCTACTGTCCTCCTTAAACCCTGCAGCGGCTCCCCATCACGTACAGCGTATAACCCAAATCCGTTAGGATTTGAGGCCCTTGCCTAGTGAGTCTCCCTGCAACAGCTCCAGCTTCTTCCATTTCGCGCCCCCCCCCCCCCCCCCCCCCC
>PVJI01006951.1:0-65941 GCA_004026765.1 Micronycteris hirsuta | reverse complement strand
AAAGAGGCAATGCAGAAAAATAAAACAGATTAACGGTTGCCAGGGGCCGGAGGGAAAGGGTAATGAATGACTTTCTTTATGGAGTGATGAAAATGTTCTGGAATTATAATTGTGATCATTGCGCAGCTTGGTGACTATACTAAAAACCAATGAATTATACACTGTAAAAGTAAATTTTATGGTATGTAAATTATTAATGTCAACAAAGCTGTTATTAAAAAAAAAGGTAGGCTGCCCTCAAAATTGGAGAGCTGTAGTATGTCTACAGTCATGTGTGGCTCTCACCTTTCCCCTCCTCGTGCCCAGGTCACACAGCCCGGGTCCTAAGTCTGACCATGAGTCCAGATGGAGCCACGGTGGCATCAGCAGCAGCGGACGAGACCCTGCGGCTGTGGCGCTGCTTTGAGTTGGACCCCGCACGGCGGCGGGAGCGGGAGAAGGCTAGTGCGGCCAAAAGCAGCCTCATCCATCAAGGCATCCGCTGAGGACCAACTCATCACTTTAGTTTCTGTTGTTTTTTTTTAATTTTTCTAATAAAGTCATGTATCCCTCTCTTCACCTTGCATGACCACTGCCCCAGTGGCTTTCCCTCTCCTGTGTTTGAGAGCTACAAACGTCCGTCCTGTGGGAACCCTGACCGTCCTTCCTGTTCATAGACAGGGCTAGCGGGCTCTGTACCCCACCTCCATTTACACACACACACATACACACACACACACACAGCTCAGTGGTTTCCTCTGTCACTTTTAATGAAGATGTAAGTGAATGAGCAGCCTCCACAGGCTCTATTCCCAGGCCTCCCACCCACTCTGACTTGTGGGGAGGAGAGGAGGGAGCCGGGGTCCACAGTGACAGATTATTGCTGACCTCTTCAGTGTGAGGAAAAAGGCCACAAGACCCTGGTGGGGGCCAGCCCTGAGTGTTCCTCTCCCAAGTTTAAGGCCGGGAGGGGGAAGTAAGCGTCCAGCCCTTTCAGCCCCCAGCTCTGGCGTGGCAGAGGGCACTGAGGCCTTGTCCCTGGGGCTGGCTGGGAGAAGTGGGTGAGGAACAGAAGCTGCGGTCCCTGTGCACCAGCTGTGGGGAGGGGAAGGCTTGTCCCCTGCTCAGTCCTGACCACATAAGGCCTGGTCACAGGTGTAGGTGGGAAGGACAATGACGGATGCTGCCCAAGGTGCAGTCCTGAGGCACTTAGGTGGGCACCTTGCCAGAGCGTGTTTCTCAGTTGGCCTTGACTTTGGTAGTACCTGGAGCTCCATTTTGCTGAACCGCACGGGGTAGCCGCTTGCCTTTGGTGTAAGAATGATACCAGAAGTTGGAGAAGAGTACAAAGAAGATGGTGCCATACATCCAGATGAGGTGAATAATGACGGGGTATTGGTAGTTACAGCTGGACATGAAGTAGTACTGGGAGATGTGCAGCGAGACCAGGACAAACTGGACCTAAGACAGAGACAGGCAAGGGTCAGAGGAAATACTGAAAGGACTGGAGGGAAAAGGAGTAGAGAAAGAGACCGAACTTTGAGTGGGGGCATGGGGTCAAAGGTGAGAGGATGGATAAGGTAAGGATCCAGACTAGGAATGTTGGGTGGGTGGTTATAGGCCAGGTGCAGGCCCCTTACCAGCTGGATGGCTGTCATGTGCTTTTTCCACCAAAGGTAGGGCTGGGCCACGGGGCCAAGGGCAGACAATCCATAGTACAGGTACATGACCACATGCACAGAGGAGTTTACCATGGCATGGAAAGAGCCCATTCCTCCTGTAAATGGACAGCGAACAGGGTCAGGAAGGAGAAGCTTCTGATCCCCAGTGCCTACCTCTCTTCCCCCAGGGGCCTTCACCACTCACCTGGGGCAATTTTTATTCCCCACCACCAGCTCCAGGGAAGCACTGAGTGGTGGAAGACATGTAGGAAGGTCACCTGTCCATCTTTTTTCCGGAGAATAAAGATCACCTGAGAGAAGAGTAAGGAAAGGAGTTTCAGAGTCAGGGCCTCTCCGTTCCCCCCACCCCAAGTTCTCACATTTCATATATTCTCACCGTGTCCATCAGCTCAATGAACTTGGAGAAGAGGAAGAGCCAGGCCACTCGAACCATCTGCAAGAAGTCAGGACTGGCTTAGAACCCCCACACTCCTAGAGCCTCCCTGACCTGGCCCATGAGCACAGGTCACACCCCAACTGCCCCTATCCCCACGTTGCTTGTGACCTAGCCCCCACTCCTACTTACCCTCAGGGCCTCCGGGTTGTTGGAATAGTCCACAGGGTCACAGCGCCAGGTATAGCTTTTCAGCCAGCCAGACATCAGGAACTAGGATGGGGTGTGGATTAGACCACCAGAATTCCCTCCCCAGTCCCTCCCCGTTTTCTAGTTGAAGAAATGGATCTGAGCCTCTCTGGACAGGAGATTCTGTGCTCTGGTTCTAAGGCCCACCCCTTATCCTGCCTGCAGGAATTAAAGCTTAGGCATCCTAGGGGCCCACCTCATAGACAATGTAGAGGGAGAGTGCCACCAGTGAGAAGTTGTAGACAACCATGAAGCCACGCAGCTGGAAGGGCTTCCGGTTGGCCATGATTCGAGGCCCAAGTGAGAGAACGAAGTACACATAAGTCAGGAGAATGGAGGTCATTAGCAAGGGGGACCCCATCAAAGGGTAGTCCTGAATCCGGGGATCTGTGAATAAGAATTAAAGGAACCAGGAAGGGACAAAGGAGTCAGGAAGTGCCACAGGATTCAAAGGGTCCCCACCAGGTGTACACATATGAGGTCAGGTCAGAAAGGGTCAAAGGGGTTCGTAGGGACTTTCCATTAGGAGAAAGCCCTAGTAGATCCAGGGATCTCAGGGCAGGAGGGAGGAAGGGCAGGTGGACAGCATCTTACCTGCATGCTTCATCATCGTCTGGTACAAGTTCACAACCGCCTCCATCCTGTCTAATGACTCTGGGGAGGTATGGAAGGGGGGTGTCAGCCAGGGCTGACTGTGTCCCCCCACCCCACCCCTGACCCACAGAGAGGACACAGATCAGACAAGACAACTCCCGGTGCCTCATTGCAAAAAGGGTATAACAGTGAGAGGAAGGAATTGCTGGGGACTAAGGGTAAGAGGAGGCAGTTTGTCAGGGGCATCTGCTTCCCACACATCCTGCCTGCCTGGGAAGGGCTGATCCGCCCTTCCTCTCCACACCTTCCTCTCCTCTCTTCACTCTCTGCTCTTTGGAGATTTCTACCCCGTGATCTCCCCTCCCATCTTCCTCCACAAGAAAACTCTCAATTTTGATCTCTTTCTAGAAAGTCTTACACCTCACCAACAGGGAATTCATCTCCCGAATGAACTGCCTCTCCCTTCCTCACCAAAGCCTCTCACCTCTCCAGCTCTGGGCCTCTCTTCTCTCCAGGGATCCTCCCCTTCAACCTCTTCTGGCCCATTTCGTGAAGCTCATCTTCTGGGACTGTCCCTCAGGACTCTCACTCCCCATCCGTCCCTCCTGTCCCTTCCAGGACTCGCCTCTCCCCAGGGTCCCTCCACACCCATGGAGGACTCTCACCTCCCAGTCCCTCCTGCCCCTTCCTCCTCTCCCCTGCGGGGAACTGCTCCCTAGGGCTCTCCTCTGCCCTCCTGGGCGCTCACCTCCAGCCTTTCGGCTCCTCTCCGGCGCTCTCCTCTTGCCCTTCCTCTCTGGGAGCCTGGCTCTTTGAGACTCCTGCCCTGGCAGCTCCACCTGTCTGACTAGATCTGGCAGCAGCCCCGCCCTCCGCCCACCCCGCTGCACTGCACATGGGGTGGAGGGTGGGTCTAGGCCACAGGTCAGTGCCTGGAGGAGCAGGACCCACGAGGATTGAGAAAGCCAAGTAAAGCTGGGACTCACCACCCACCCACCCACCCCAGACCAGCCAGATAGGCTAAGGTTCTAGGTTTTGAACCACAAACCTGCCAGAGCTCCAGCCCCAGCCCAAACCTTGGCCCAAAGAGAACAGCAGAAAACCCACACCCGGTATCTTCTAAACTAGCCACAAATTCTCAGTTTGTCCTACTTCAGAATGGGTACAAACTCCCTGCTCTCCCAGGGAGGGAGGGGCAGGGATGCCAGTGGCATGTGAGGAGGTGGGGGAGTGGGGGAGGTCTCAGGAATCTTCCCCTCCCTCAGGGAGGGGTCTAATGAGCTAAGTCCTCTCCCCCTCGGAGCCTGAAGGAATGTCGGGGGAGGGCTCAAAGGGACACCAAAGCCAGACCCAAGGGAGCCTGGAGCTCTGAGCCAGTCCCAGAGGGGCAAGGCAGTCCCCGAACAGCCCGGGCAGCTGATGCCCTGAGAGCTAGCACTCCACTTGGCCAGGTTCCTCCTAGCCAGAGAACAACCTGTGCAGGCAGTGACTGAAGAACACACCTTCTGACACATCCACTGAGGCTCTATACGTGCCCCTCACACACTCACTGGGCACACATCTCACAGATGCTCCCTCAACCTCCATGTCAACCCCAACTGCCACACCACCATCAGGCCCAAGTCCGCCCATACACACACCCGCTCACACAGACCTGCCTCTCACACAGCTCTCCCCCACCCCTCCCATGACAAACTCACCAATGGTTAGCACACACAGAGCCCACACACCTCCTGCGGCAGCAACTGCCCTCCTCTGACACACCACCCAAAGAAGCCTCCACGGACTCTGACACGCACAGTTTCTAACACTCAGACCTACTCACACCTGCTCCAAGCTACATTCACACTAGTGAACACACCTAAAATATTCACACATCCTCCCTCATAGGTCCTGCATGACCACACAGATGTGAGTCACGGATAAGTGTGGTCACACACATAAACTCATACAGCCCCCTTAGCAAGGAATGAATGGAAAATCACTCACACCACATGCAGACACACACTTGCCCTAGGTGGAGCATACGGATGGCTTTTCACAGATGACAGTCATCATTCATTCATTCATTCATTCACAACAATATTTGTGTTGGCTGCCTATTCTGAGGTAGGGCCTGCCCGAAAAGGCGTAGCATGTGCTCTAACACATAGTTCCTTCCTGACCCATGTGAGTTTGCCAGCTTGTTATCTTTCTCAACCACCACACAGGCACACACGCAGGCACCCTGGAGGTCAGGAGCGGCTCAAGGCTGCTGGGAAGGATCTCTCTCCCAGCGGGAGAAGAATCTGGGTGTGTCCCTGGTAGGGGGAACTCAGTCCATTTCTTCCTTCCTTTAAGATGGATGGAAGGGAAAAGGAGACAGGCAGAGGAAGGGGGAGGAGAAGGGAGGAGGGCAGAACAGGGAGCAGGGAAGGAGAGGACAAGAGGGGGCAAGGGTAAGACCAGGAGGTGGTGGAGGAAGGCCTAGGTGTGAGTAAATGGGGTCCACCGACCGGAGGGAGGTTGCAGGAGAGGCTCGGCCCCAGAGAGCTGGGACCTCCCACCCACTCTCCCCAGCAGCAGCCTCGCCCACAGCCTGGGCAGGGCAGGGCTGGGCAGGGCTGGGCCGGGCCAGCCCGGCAGGGGGCCCAGGCACGTGGAGCGGCCGCCCAGGGGAGGTCCAGACTCACCAGTGTGGGGCCAGGCAGGCAGCAGTGGAGGGCTCGAAGGGAGCAGGGCCAGAGAATAGTCCCCAGGGCCAGCCTGCCTGCCACTTCCTCATCTGCTGGGCCGACTTTCTGTCACCAGAGGGGGAGAGGGCGGGCCGGGTGGGGGGCGCCTGCTGATTGGGCCTCCGGCTGAGGCAGGAGGGGCCGTCCAGCCTCGACTGGGATGGGCCCGCAGGGCGGGAGCAAGGGAGGGACGCCCGATTCCGGGGCAGGAAGCACGCCCAGCCTTGCCTCCCCACCCCTTCCCTCGGCATCACTCTGCCCGCCGCTGGCAGGTCGCAGCGGCCTGGCCTGGGCTGTCAGAGTTGTAGCCTACTTCTTCCTGACATTCAGCCTCATTCTGGGCCCTCCGGTGATTAATCTGCCAACACGACCAACACACCTTCTGTGCGTGGCAGGTCCACCCAGCTTAGGACCCTGGGAAAAGTTCCAGGGCTCAGCCCTTACTCAAAGAGCCCCCTCTAGAGAGGGTGAGACCCAGAGGTGGGACAGAGTAGCAGGGTGGCCTCTGTTGGAGAGGGCAATTGGGCACGGAAGCCTCCCCTGCGAGCCTATGTGTCTGGATGGCCCTAGCTTTAGGAGGAGCCAAGAGGACGCCATGGCGTGGAGGTGGGAAAATACCAGTGCCCCGGGCACAGCTGCTCCGCGGCGTAGCAGTGTTCCTGCCGTGCCCGGTGGGAGGTGGTGTGGGCTGAAGGGCTGAGCATTAGCCGTCCAGGTGAACCCTTGTTACATTCTCTGCACATGTGTGCTTTGTTTTTCACTGTTTGATATTCTATGATAGTTATTCTAAGAAAGCACTAAACAGCAATAAAGTAAATAATTTGCTGTTTATTAAAAACACACGCACACACGCAGCCTGGGGCAGGGACAGGGAGTGAATCGCTGGCCGCACTGGCCTTGCAGGTAGGGAAAAGGGAAAAAGGGGAGCAAGGCTACGGCTGAACGTAGCTTGAAGGTCAGATGGGGCAGTTTGATTTTATCCTGGGAGCAGAGGAGAAGCAGTGAAGATATTTGAGGAGGCTGTAATCGGGCTTGTACCATCAAATATTCATCGACTACCTACCACGTGCAAGGCTGCATTAAGGGCTGGTGACACAGCCATGAAGGAGGCAGAGCTACCCCTGCATGGGGTTTACCATCTAGCTGAGTCCCTGAGCTCTGGCTGCCAGTGTGAAGAGGGCATTGGAGGGAGACCGGTGAGAGATACAGCCTGACCTAAGAAGAGGCAGACACTGTGGAGATTTCCCTGAGTCCGTTGGAAACACACACACACACACACACACACACACACACACAGTTATCTATCCAGCTTTCCCCCTTCCATACACTCAGCAACTGGACTGAATTCTTGGGGGTAAGGACTAGGTTTTAGTGAAATGAAATCTTTATCTCCAGCAGCTTGTATACGCTTTTATGTGGATACACGAGCCTTCGTTTAACAAGTATTTCCTAAATGCTCACTGTGTACAAAGCACTGTTCTGCGAGTGCTATGAGAGATCTTGGATTCGGTGTCCACCTAGAGACGGGCTAGAGAAGAACAAAGCAGACCACTATCGACAATGAAACTGCCCCAGAGGCCAATTACAGCGACAGGGAACTTCAGCTACCCGTGTATTTACCTGGACCACATTGGCAAGAGACCATGGCAAGCTCTCAATAAATATTGATTGACGCCATGAATGAACATGCCCAAAGACTCACTGGGTTCAGTTCTTGTCCTAGTCCTCGGAGAAAGCACCCTCAAATATCCGAGGTAGACCACTTAGCCCCAAGTCCTACTAAATGGCACCCCCATGGCTGTGGGGTTCCTGTAAAACACTCACAGTCTAGTGGGGTGAACAGTTAGAGTAGCCTGTGTTGAATATTCCTACAGAGATAAATCCAGAGGGTTATGGGGGTGGGGGACACCATACCCCAAAGTGGGGGTTAGTTCTTAAAGGCTTCGCAGAAATGGCATGTAAGCTGAGCATTGAAGGACTCTTTATAGAAGGCAGGGGAAGGCATTGCAGGCAGAGGGAGGCAAGTATGTGAAGGCATAGAAGCTAGAGATGTGGCAGGTTTGGGGAGCTCCGGGTAGTCTGGTGTGGCTCCAGCTCAGAAGTCATATGGGTAAGGACAGGAAACCTAGGCAGGAGTCAGTTTATGAAGAGTCACTCTATGCCAGGATTTGAATTTTATTGTTTATCTTCTTCAGCCCTGTCTGAACACTGGAATCACCTGGGGCGCTTTTAACATATCAGTGCCTGGCTCTCACCTCTGGGTTGAGTCTAATGGCTGTTGTACTGGGAAGGGACTCCAGCATGTTTATGTGCTGTGCGGGAGGAGAGAGGGGGCTCCAGCATATACCCACAGACTGAAATGTGTGGAAAAGAAGAGTAAGTTTGTCCCTGGCCTGGGAGGAAAAGGAGCCATTTGCAGGGAAGCCAGGCAGAAGACCTTGGAAGTCAGAGGGATCAGTGAAGGCTCCCCATACCAGGGGCAGGCTGATAAACTGGAGAAGCTGGGGGTCCAGGAACTCACAGTCTTTTTCATCGATTTTAGAGAGAGAGAGAGAGGAAGGGGGAGAGAGAAAGAGAAACTTCAATCTGTTGTTCCACTTATTTTGCATTCATTGTATGTGCCCTGACCAGAGATCGGACTTGCCACCTTGGTGTATCTGGACAAATGGTCCTCATGCTCTAACCAACTGAACTAGCCGGCCAGGGCCAGGAAATCACAATCTTGAAAAGAATGAAGATCCAGTGTTGGGAAGAAAGGATACCTGATCCAACAGCTAGAGCTCCCCCTCCTCCCTAACAGGAAGTGAGGTGACAACCTCACAACCTGTGTCCCACCCTGTCTGACTCGCTCCTCACTCACAGCTCTCCAAGGAGCCCTTCTCCCTCCTCCTTCCCCACAAGGCATAGATTTGCTTTCTCCAAGGGTTTAGTCTGAAAACCATCATCTGTATAAACTCTAACAACTCTATTCCCACAACTATTTTAGGCTTTCTGTGTTTCAGCAGAAAAATTAAAGTGGGATCAAAGCAACAGGAATGGTAATGGGTAGAGTAAGGAACAAGGTATGCCTGTATGGGAGTGAGTGAGTGAGTGAGCAGGCGGAGCAGTGGAAGGAACAGAGTATGGGAGACGGGAAATCATCTGAAAGCAAAAGGAACTGAGGGTCTAGGTTGAGGGACAACCGGAGTGGCAGGTAGAGATGGAAGCAACTTCCTAGGGGCTGTGTCAAGTGTCCCCATCCCCATCCTATAAAGGACAAAGGGCACTTTCCGCACAGTGCTCGCCCTGGGGAGTTGAGGGGAGGGCTAAGTCTGTGAGGACAGGGGCGCACAAATGTGGATGAAGGGTTTGTCAGTTCATCATTCCGCATGTCCCTGGGCCTTTGCCAGCTAGAACGCATCCTCTACGTGCTGGGACCTTGGCTGAAGAAACTGGAGCTGGAAAGACAACTAGCTGGCAGAAGGGAGAGACTGTTTTTAAACACATATCACATCATCCAGAATTGGGGGTTTGCCTGAACTCATGAGAGGTCAGGGGCAAGAGTGGGTAGCCAATGCCAACACACTATGGGTATCATGGAGTGCTCGCTGAACTGAACTGAAGAAACTCAGGTTGGAGGGAAGAGGGCTTTGATAAAACCTTCATGAAGAGCTCTGGAGAGAGACCAGGGGAAGCTTTGGGGTACAGAACAAACAAGCAGAGGCTATCAAGATGGGAGAAAGTACGCCCTGGCTGGTGTAGCTCAGTGGATTGAGCGCGGGCTGGGAACCAAAGGGTCCCGGTTCGATTCCCAGTCAGGGCACATGCCTGGGTTGTGGGCCAGGTCCCCAGTAGGGGCCACGTGAGAAGCAACCACACATTGATGTTTCTGTCCCTCTCTTTCTCTCTCCTGGGAGAAAGTGAATTAGCAAGATCTGGAAGGGCCCAAAGGGGAAAAGAGAAAATGTGGCTTACCGTTCAGTACTTTCTCTGGCGCGCATGGGGCCAGTTGCTTTCTGCATGCTCAGTCCTCTAAGGTATTATCATCACTGCTTACCAGATGAAAAGAACAGAATCAAAAAGGGTGAAGGATCTTCCCAAGGTCACATAGCAAGTAAGGTGGAAGCAACATAGGTGTTGTAGGCTGAGCGAAAAGTGTGGATGAAGGCATGGAGGAAAGCACAGGACAGGTGGAGGGACCTGCCAGTGATTCCGTGTGCGAGCGCATAAGGTGAATGAAAGGCCTACATATGGTCGAAGGTTAAAAAGTAGGTTGGCCCCATATCATGAAGTGCTTTGAATGACAGAGGGGGAGTTTCATTTGTACTGGGGGTGTCCCTGGAGATTTTTAAGAAAGGGGGTTGGTATGATCCTCATTGTTCTTTACAAGGACACACCTGGTGATGGTGAGCTATATTATCAAGAGGAAAAGGAGGGCCCTGGCTGGTGTGGCTCAGTGGATTGAGTGCCGGCCTCTGAACCAGGAGGTTGCTGGTTCGATTCTCCAGTCAGGGCACGTGCCTGGGTTGCAGGCCAGGTCCCTGGCTTGGGGTCTGTGAGAGGCAGCCCACTGATGTTCTCTCTGTTTCACATTGATGTTTCTCTCCCTCTGTTTATCCTCCCTTCCCCTCTCTCTGAAAGTAAATAAATATTTTGGGAGGAAAAGGAGGAAGAAAGACCAACTGAGATGCCAGCTCAGAGGCACAGGTAGGACACAGTGAAGTCCTGATCTAGAGCAGAGTGAGAAGGAAGAAGAGGAGAGAGAACAGAGAGAGGACCCAGAATGGACAGCAATGTTAAGCTGATAACCCAGGTGAAGTCGGATGGAGCAAATGAAGGGAGTGTGGGACGTCCTGAGTTCAAGGTAAGATAGCACATTCAGCAAGCACCCCAAACACAGTGCTGTAAGTTTAGGACAAAGGATGGGGCTTGAGAAAAAACCTTAAAGACTCTCTGTAGACATGAAACGTTACGAAGTGGACCACGGTGGCTCTAATTTGGGTTGTATTCAGACATGTTCCCATCACCCTGTTTTTTTCATTTCCTTTAAGGAATTCCCACCCGACTCAACTCCATTGGCTCACTAGTTGTGATGTTCTCCCCCTTCCCCCAGCCCAGGCTCCTAATGGCACGGAATCCGGCCAGAACAATCAGAATTCTTCCACGAGGTGAGCCGCATGCTGTAGAGTGGAGGAATGCAGACGCAGAGAACCTAGGCAACACTGGAGCCCCCAACGCCCCCAGAGCCAGCCACCCTTCCACTCCGTGTCTGCATAACTCAAATACGATTGGCTCCCCTTCTTTGTTTTTGGTTAAGCTAGTTTAATTGTAATGCGTTACAGTCAAAACAGCCTAATATCCCATTTAATAAAAATGAGATTGCTCAGGAAAGCAGAGAAAGAAGGGACTAGTAGTTAGCATTTGAGTGCTGACTATATGCCTGAAGGGTCTTGTATGCTCTCCTAAGAAGCTTGGACTTTATCCTGTAGAAAATTGTGCTTAAATTTAATTTTATTTTTTTCCATTTATTTTATTTTATTGTTGTTCAAGTTAAATTTCATTTTAAATAATGCTCAGTTGAAGGTAGCCTTTGAGGTCGGTGCTATAATCCCATTTTACAGAGGTGGAAACTGAGTTTCCTGGAAGAAAAGTAATTTGCCTAAGGCCACACAATAGGTAAGTGTGCTGGTCATGATCTAAACTTGTAAATGAATACACTGCAGTGGCATTACAGGTGCTGTAATGCAGGTGTGTATGGTGTACAGAGAGGTATAATTTAAGAACGGTCAATTGTACGGCAGGGGGGTGGGGGATGGTACCTGCACTGGAAGGACGAATTGCTCAGTAGGTGAACAAGGGGCTTGGAGCAGGAAAAAGAGGGCAGACGTTCCAGCAGAGGGTAGAGAGCCGCTGAAGTGTGAAACAGCCACCTGCCCCCCAGGTGTTGCCTTAGGGCTGCAGCCGAGAGTGTTCCTAGTTTGGTGGCAAGGGCAGTAGGGTGTGCCACAGCAAAACAAGGCCTGAAGGGCGGGTGGCGAGTGTGACGGGAAGAGGGGCAGGCACGGAGCTCTGGCTGTGGGACACACAGTGAATTACACGCAGCCGCCACGAGAGCCTGGACCCCGACCAAGTGAGTAAGGACAGCCCGGGAGAGAGCTGGTCACAGCTGCACAGAGAGATCCACAAGTGGTGAAGGCCCTGTTTAGGGACGGAACGTAGGCAGACGGCGGAACTGAGTCTGCCTGGTTTGGACAGGGAGGAGATCCACTGTAGGAAGGATGACAGAGCATTTCAGGTGAGGGAGCTTGTCCTTCGGCCCCAAATCAAAATGATGCAATTTAAGAGACCATACTGGGCTTTAATGAAAGAGAGTATAGGTGACAACTAAGTGGGAGAAGGAAAATTCACCAAACTAGTTTCAAAAATGACTTGTGACATCAGGCAAATCCACATAAACACGTTCTAGTGCCTGCCCCACGCTAGATGCTAAGGAGACACTACAGGGAATGAAATGGGCAGAGAGGGTGTTTCCTGAGGCCAAGCTCCTGAGATGTGAGCCCAGACAAGCTGCAGAGGGAGGAAGAGGTTACTTCCTAAGAAATATTGGTCAATCATTGATTGAAGCAACAATTACTAAGAGCAGAGTTCTAGACACTCCGCTGAAGATATTTATTGAGCTTCTGCTATTGGGAGGCACTACTCTAAGCTCACTGTATGTCTTAATCTGTTTAACTTTCACAGCAAACTTGTGCAATAGCCACTATTATGATCATGCCCACAAATAAAAAATGTTGGCATATAGAAGTAAATTAACTCGCCCAAAATCACACAGCTAGTATGGGCACAGCTAGGACTCAAACCCAGGCAGTCTGGCACCAGCACTTGCTTTGAACCCAAATGCAACATTACAGGTGCTGTAGCACACGGCACACGTTCTCTCTTCAAAGATTATACAACTCTCAGGTGAAAAAAACTGGGATTCAAACACTTCAGTGTACTTGGACTTGGGGGACAATAAAGGGCCGCATGAGCTAGAGTTAGATTGTACAAGGTACAAATTCAGAGCATAAAAGAGGAGGTCATTGACCTTTCCTGGTGGGAGTGGCACTGAGTTGAGGGCAAAGCTTCACAGAGGGACTCGTGAGCTGAATTTTGAGGAATGATTGGGTAGCATCAGACAGAATGCTTGGGCAAAGGTTTCCACGCAGAGGGACCAGCGGGCATAAAGAAATGGAGGCTGGAAAGAGTCGGTTACTTTCAGGAAACCACAAACAGTTTGTATGTCTTGGGGATAGAATGGGTGGCAGGACGATATATATATATATAGAAAAGAAGTCAGGAGAAGAAGTCAGGGGGCTAGATCACAGGGAATCTTATTTGCCTTTCCAGAAAATTTGAGCTGTTTTCCAGTGAAGCAAACGTAATGGCAAAAAAAAAAAAGAAAAAAAGTAAATAAATATCCCCAGGGAATCCGGCGGCGTAGTAGGCAGCCCTTCAGACCGTAGTGTGTGCCACACAGCAACGTCTTGGTCAACATCAGATCACATTTGCAACGGGGGCCCGTAACATTACGATGCAGCTGAGAAAGTCCTTTCGCCTAGTGAAGTGACAGTCCCTGGAATGTCAACACGACGCATCACTTAGGTGTTTGTGGTGATGCTGGCGTCCAGTGTTTACAAAGCCTACAGCAGTGCACAGTAATGCCCTTGGCCTTCACCTTCACTTGCCACTCGCTCATGGACTTACTCAGAGCAAAGCCCAGTCCTGCAAGCTTCATTCATGGTAAGTACCCTATACAGGTGAAACGTTTTTTATCTTTTACACTATATTTTCACTGTGCCATTTCTATGCTTAGATACACAAATACTTACCTCATTCCAATTGCCTACAGTTATTTAGTATGGTAACAAGTTTTACGAGTTTGCGGCCTAGGCGATGCACCACGCAGGCAGTAGCCTAGGCCGGTCGTAGGCCATGCCATCTAGGTTTGTTCACTGTCTGTTTGCACAATGATATCACCAGCGACATGTTCCTCAGAACATTCGTCTGTCATGAAACAACACGTGACTACGGTAGGAATTTTTTGAAGTCTATTTTCTCTTAACAATACACGAATGATAATTTTTTATTCTCTGTTACAAATTACTTTTAGGTACCATGTGTGTTCTGGGATGATTTTATCCTGACTTGCAGTGTGCCTGGCACTGGCCTTACCGATCTGCCAGGTGAATGGACCCCGGTTTGAGAAACATGGGGAGGGAGTTATCAAAAGGATTTCAATCAAGGGAGCAATGTAATTAGGCCTGCAGTTTGAAAGAGCTATTTGGCGGCCACGTGGAAGATGAGTTGGAGTGGACACGCCTGGAGACAGGGAGTCTGAGTAATTTTAGAGTGAGAGGCCAGGGCCTAAACTGCAGGGCAGGATGGATGGACATTCAGAAGACAGAGCCGACAGGACTTGGAATCTGATTGGATGTAGGGGGCTGAGGACACAAAGGCGGAAGAGTGTAGAGTGGCCTCCAAAGATCTGGCTTAGGTCATACCCAGGAAAACTAACAAAGAAACAGGGGTGGAGGGAAGGATGATTGGATTTGGACGTTCAGAACAGAAGGTACCTGTGGGTCATATGAGTAGAGATGCCCAACAGGCATTTTCAGCTCACCAAAGAGGTACATGAAAGTGGTGGTCACAGAGAGCAGGTAGAATAAGAAGAAAGGAGGGTTAAGGACAGAGTCCTGGAGAATGACAACATTCAAGAAGCAGCCAAAGGGATAGAAGCCAAATGCCACAGAGAAGGAATGATCACAGTAGTAGGAGCCAAAAAGAAAGAGATGAAAAGAAAATGATCAGCACAGATAAATGCTGTGGAGCTCAAATAAGATGAGGACTGAAAAAATCCTGGATTTTACCATTAGACGAATGGTAAAGTAGTTCCAGAGGAATGGTGGAAGCAGAAGCCCACGCAGGGACTGAAGAGTGAATGGGAGGTGTGGACAAAGAGCCGGTGGTCGCAGGCTCTTTACTTCCAGAGCATGGCTGTGAGTCAGTGGGTGGGGAGGTGGGATCAAAAAGGAAGAGACGCTGAAAGGACACCAACCCTTGAAAATAGGTGAAGCCCAGAGAAATTAGTAAAAAGAACAAAGGATAGACTACATGTGAGTGTGGGCAAGAGAAGAATCAAAATGACCACCAACGAGGGAAATGTGGGTAAGAAAAGGGAAGGCCGTGGAATGGCAGAGGAAAAGTAGGGAAGGAAACAGCCCCGGGCTCTTGAGATTGATTCGGTAGGGAAGGTTCTCATCACATGGAAAAAGTACAATTTACTGCTTGTATTGGAGGAGTCTCTGCACATATGTTTTACCCGGGACCAGAGAGGGGTGCCTGAGAGTGGAAAGGTGACGTATGATTCACTCTACATGTATCTCTGTGGTGCCTTACCACCTCTTTGATGAGTTTTCACTAGAGAACTAGTGAAAGCTAGGAAAAAATTTTAGGACAGTGGTCTAGAAGGATGTTAGTATGTTCAGTTACAAGTGACAGAGAGGGAACTTTAAGAACAGTCTGTAGGGTTTTTCGCAACAGGTTTGCTGCCAGCACACAGGTGTCGTGAAAACCACCACCAGATCAAAGCCAAATGGGAAAGGAAGAGACTCATGTCAACCCCGTAGCCCCTGGACACGTAGATTCCAGCAAGTCTACCACTGCTGGCCATCTGAGCCACAAATGTGCTGGGCTCAACGAAAAGCCGTCAAAAAATTTGAGAAGGAGGCTGCTGAGATGGGGAAGGGCTCCTTCATGTATGCCCGGGGCTTGGATAAACTGAAGCTGAACGTGAGCGCGGTGTCACCACTGACATCTCCCTGTGGAAATTCAAGACCAGCAAGTATTGTGTGCCCATCCTGGATGCCCAGGACACAGAGACTTTATCAAAAACATGATTCCAGACGCATCTCAGGCTGACCGGGCTGTCCTGACTGTTGCTGCTGGTGCTGGTGAGTTTGAAGCAGGGATCTCCAAGGACAGGCAGACCCGTGAGCAGACCCTTCTGGCTGACACACTGGGTGTGAAACAGCTGACTGTTGGTGTAAACAAAAAGGATTCCACAGAGCCACCCTACAGCCAGAAGAGATATGAGGAAATTGTTAAAGAAGTCAGCACCTACATTAAGAAAATTGGCTACAACCCTGACACAGTAGCATTTGTGCCAATTTCTAGTTGGAATGGTGACAACACGCTGGAGCCAGACGCTAATGTGCCTTGGTTCAAGGGATGGAAAGTCACCTGTAAAGACAGCAGAGCCAGTGGAACCTGCTGCTTGGAGCTCTGGATGGCAGCCTGCCGCCAACTCATTCAAGCCCCTGCCTCTGCCCCTCCAGGTGTCTACACATTTGGCGCTATTGGTACTCTCCCTGTGGGCCGAGCGGAGACTGGCATTCTCAAACCCAGCATGCTGGGCACCTTTGCTCCAGTCAACGTAACAACCGAAGTCAAGTCTGCTGAAATGCACCATGAAGCTCTGAGGAAAACTCTTCCTGGAGATAATGTTGGCTTCAATGGCAAGAATGTGTTTGTCAAAGATATTTGTCATGGCAATGTGGCTGGTGACAGCAAAAATGACCCACCAATAGGAAGCAGCTGGCTTCACAATTCAGGTGATGATCCTGAACCATCTGGCCACATGCACCTGTGCTGGATTGTCACACAGCTCATATGGCTTGCAAATTTGCTGAGGTGAAGGAGATTGATTGGTGCTCTGGGAAGGAGCTGGAAGATGGCCCAAAGTTTTTGAAATCTGGTGATGCTGTCATCGCCAATACGGTTCCTGGCAAGCGTACATATGTTGGGAGCTTCTCTGACGATCCTCCTTTGGGCTGTTTTGTTGTTTGTGAGATGAGACTTGCTGTGGGTGTCATCAAAGCAGTGGGCAAGAAGACAGCGGGAGCTGGCAAAGTCACCAAGTCTGCCCAGAAAGCTCACAAGGCTAAATGAATAATCAGTGGTGGGAGAACGGTCTCAGAACAGTGTGTCTCAATTGGCATTTAAGTTTAATAGCAAGACTGGTTAATGATTACAATGCATCATGAAAACCTTCAGAAGGAAAGGAGAGTGTTTTGTGGACCATTTGGTTTCTATGCGTGTGTGGCAGTTTTTAAGTTATTAGTTTTTTAAAATCAGAACTTTTTAATGGAAACAACATGACCAAAAATCTGTCACAGAATTTTGAGACCCATTAAAACAAAGTTTAATGAGGAAAAAACAACAATGACAACAACAACAACAACAACGTGTAGGGGTTTGAGGGATTCGGGGACTGATCTAAGAAATATTTGTCCTATTTTACATACCACAGTCAGGCACTGAAGGAAAAAAAAAAAAAAAGAGAATCATTTCCAGAGACTTGAGATCTGGGAAGGAACATTGGGATCACACAGGTGAGAAAACGGAGGCCCGGCGAAGTCAGGTGCTTGTCCATGATACAGCTGCACAAGACACCATGTCCTAATGGTGGGTGACATGCTGAGAGCATATGAACCCATCAAGAGACCACAATAGGGGTCCAGGATCTGCCACAGTGACTCACAGGAGCTCAAGAACAACAGAGAGAGAAGTTAAAGGGAAGGAGAGGATGTTTGTCCGGTGGAACGAAACACACGTTGAAGTGATGGGGTGCAATGGCCTTGCCAGAAGGGCTGAAGTTTGCCTTCTGTTCCAGTTACAGAGCCCCATTTACAGGGTGGCAGATTCTTCACAAAAGTTAGCCCCTGAGTGTTCAAGGCTGTCAGGCCAGAGTCGCCACATCAGGCCTCCTCAGTTGGGCGCAGTGAATCCTCAGGACCAAACTGAAAAGGGACCAAAGCCCCTGGCCCTCCTTCTGGCTTGTTGCTAAACTTGAAACACTTATCCTCTGAAATCTGGAGCAGATGAAAGAAAATGTACATCCCTTAGTTTCTCTGGACAGCAATCAGGAGTTGACCCAGGGTGGGCGTTTAGAAGGCTTCAGCCTCTGTCCTGCCTGGTGCTGGGATCAGCTCATACAGCCCCTGTGTCCACAGGGCACAGAGAATACATTGTCCATAGGAGGATTATTCTGTACAAGAAGCTCAGACAAAGGGAGAGGTTGTTCCCAGCTGCCTGGGGGAGGTGAGAAGGGGGTGGAAAAAGGGACCAGCCTTGCGCTGGGGCATTCCTACAGAGTTCAGCTTCTTCCCCCAGGCAGCAGGACAGGAGGTGGGCAATACGCCCCCTCCAGCTCAGTCCTAATGCCAGGATTCCTTATGGAGTTAGAAGGAGCACTTAGCTACAACCTATGTATCCATCATAGCTGTTTCCCAAGAAAGTACAAGGTTAACAAAGGTAAACTATCTAGGTAAGAATGCAATAGACACCAGAGGAAGAAAATGAGGTGACTAGGGCAATGAATGAATAGGAAAGTCAACAATGACCCAACCCCAACCTTAGGACAGAGCTGTATTGATTCAGTAAGCTCCCACCTCCAGCAGGATGAACTCAGTGGTGTATTAAGATTTCAGTATTTCACAGCTGCTGCTTCTTTCTCCATCCTAGGCATAAACCTGGGATAATTTCATTCCCTAGGGGCCCCAAGAGTAGGAGAAAGCAATCCCCAGGCAAAACAGAGCCGTCAGAAACTGAGGAATATTACCAACGTAGGGCAAGAAAGCCATCTTTTGCAAATTCTAAATCTGAGCAAGTAGGCAGGTCATATCCTCGTCTTCAAAGGAAACTCCGTATGTATATTCCCTCCCGAGGGAATAGGTGTGTTAGGGGTGGGAGATACATACTGGGCGGTCACTGGGTTGTATGGGCCCCCAAGTTAGCGATGCTACATAGGTTTCTGTGCTCCAGAGGATTTAGGGGTGGGGAGGGCCTGGAAATGTAAGCAAATACTCCCAAAGTTTAGAATATAGAGATGCGAGTGCCTCCAGAATGAGGAGTATTTGCTTCTGGGCACGAGATATAGATCAGGTGCTTCATGTTCCTCTTGGGGCAGGAGAGTTCCATTCTTGGAGAACAGGAATCCCTTTCGAACAGTAGGGTGGGAATGAAGTCAGTATTAACCATAGACAACCAAGAAACTTGGGTTTGGTGCCTTTCAACTGGAAGGACTCTTTTGGTGGAATAAAGGATAGCAGTTGCCAATACCTCAGGGGTTTTAGAGACGCACAGCGTGAGCCCTAGACACTGTGACAGCTAGCTTTGACATCATCAGTAGGAAGGGATCCAAGGAAGACCTGGGGGAGCTGCCAGAGCAGTCGGGCAGTACTGAGAAAGTGGGAGAAAGGTCGGGCATTGCCTCAGAGCCAATGACGTGACTCCCTGTGCTGCTGTGTAACATGGTTAGTGTGCTTTGTGGATTTCTTGTCTGTATGGAACAAAAATGGCGGTGACATCTGGGACCACTTTTGCAGTCCTTTGCTGCCACAGCCTGGCAGAATTCTGCCTGGCACCGAACAAACACCCAAGTACGAGCAATGTGATGAGAGAAGAGAAAAAAGGCAGCTGGAGGGGATGAATAGGTTGTCCTCACACCTTAGGACTTTCAGACCAAAGCTGATCAAAGATAAAACTTTTTATGCAGAACAAATTAGAATTGCCTTGCAGCAACCTTGCAAGTCTCTGATATATGGTCTCTGGTCCCTATACAGCTCTTTCATAAATTGCTGTCAGATAAGCCTAGCATAATGACCATCAAAATTTAAATAACTTCATTCAGAGGAATCTTTTGGTCCACTCCTGCTGACTTAACCCCTGCCCTTGCCCACAGGAAGTGATAAAAGCAGCTTAGACTGGAGGCCAAACTCACTCTGCTCTTCCGCCGTAGGAAAGCAGGCAAGGCACTGGAGGCCGCCCTCTCCCACCGCCCGCCTGGCTCTGACTTGAGGCACAGGCTCAGCGGACTGGAGGAAAGCCGTCCTGGCTGAGCTCTGGGAACTGGGCCTGTGATGAGGATAGCCAAACCCTGATGAAAGATGGCGTAAAGTAAAATTCCCCTTTTCCTCCCGAGTTCGAAAAATGAGCCTGCGAAGAGAGGGCTTTTTTCAAATGCTAAAAAAACCCCTTTCTACCAGATAAGATCACTCTGTTATATAATATTTGTGACATTTTATATTTTTTAACACTTTGAGAAAATGGGTGGCACAGAGGCCAAGAAATACAAGGAAAAGGGAATTCAGTAAATATTTTATATTAATACATGGAAAAAAACCCAAAAAAACCCTTTCTTACAGAGTCCTACCAGGTAGAGCTACTTCTTGAGGAAGCCCCACCTGTTGGGCCTTCAACATCTTCCTTCATGTGTGTTGGGTGCAGTAAACGATAGACTTTGTGACTGTTTCCCGGGTAAGAGCTGAATTGGCTTCTGAGAGAATGGAGAGCACAGCTGGCCCAAGCTGCACCAGAGCTGCAGGCAGACCGTTCATCCAAGCCCAGAAGCCTCAGCACCCACAGCTTGGAGATGGCCAGGATGGAGCCTGGGCAGGCAGTGAGCCTCTGGGGACACAGGGCCTGACAGTTTGTAGCAGCACAAAATGAGCACAGGCTCTTCTGAGAGGTCCATGGTCTCGTGCTCATCAGCTCGCCCGTGATATGAAGCAGTATCAATCAAACCAGGGTTAGATCTGGATCAAGGACGGAGGAGGGCAACAGGGAGAAGTGGCTATAGAAAAATTATTGAATGCCATTTATTGAATGTCAGTTATTTCATACACTGTGCTTAGTGTTTTACATTCATTTTTTCATTTTAATCCTCATAACAACCCTATGAGGTAGGTATTATCACCATTTACAAATAAGAAAACAGGCTTAGAAAAATTAGGTCACTTGCAAGGTCATACAGCTGGTCAGTGGTGGAGTTGGGATTTGTCTGTTGCTGAAAGCCCATATTCTTTTATCGTATTCATCTAGGTCAGCTTTGGGCAAAAGGCAATTTCACTGCCCATCTCTGCAAAGAACACCTGGTGGAGGAGGTTGCTGGCCACACTCACCGCTGGTAGGGATGCATTGAAGCTGACTTGATGTTGGTTTTTATTCCACCTGGCATTTTCCCTGAAAGGAACATGAAGAAAGACACCGGAAGCATGGTAAGACTTTTACGATCAGTCAGAAATGTAGTCTCTCAGGTTTCCTTCTGCCACCCCCTCGATCATCTCAGAAACTCTGTGGCATCTGACCTTGGATAGCAAACCTGAGAGGTGTGGTTCCTCACTCAGCCCTCTCCCTGAAGGTGTCTAGGAGAGGACTAATGGGGGTGGGCAGTGGGAGGATCAGACTCCTGCTCACTTCTCCTAGAAAAAACAGCTAAACTTGCATGACCTCCATTTAACGTCATGGGTAAAAGTATATGTTCTCTCTCTCTTTTTAGAGATTTTGTTTACTTTTAGAGAGAGGGGAAGGGAGAAAGAGAGGGAAAGAAACATCAGTGTGTAAGAGATATTGGTTGCCTCTCACATGGCCCCCAACTGGGGACCTGGCCCGCAACCCAGGCAGGAGCCCTGACTGGGAAATGAACTGGCAGCTTTTCAGTTCACAGGCTGGCACTCAGTCCTCTGAGCCAGACTAGCCAGGACTGTTCTTATTTTAATTGACCCTTTTCTCAGGCGGGTTGGAAGAAAATATCTCTTCCAGTGACTTGCATCCAAACTCCTCCACACTGCTCTTATCATACTCAAAATGAGCAGCAGATACAGGATACAGAGAAAAGAATTCATGGAGTGCCGGGAAAGTTGCCTGTCAACTCCTAACCCACCTACGGAATGGTCTTAATTAAGGTCTGACCACCAGTTTCTCTAAGAAGAAACCCCGGCAACACACCAGGTATCCAGAGTTAATGGAACAGAAGGATAGTTGAGATAGAGGTCTGAGATGGGGGTTGGAGGTGAGAACAGTTTCTGCTATTCAAAGTTATTCTTCATTCTCTTGGTGCTTGTTAGAGTCTCAAATGAAAATTTTGCTCCTAAAAACTGTTTTCTGGGTTACAGTCCAGGAGAATAGGAGAACATCTCCAACTCTGGGGATGCTGGAGGCACAGACAATTCTATTTATTCCTACTTCCCTGTTCAAAGTCTGTCCCATGTCAATCCCTGCCACCTTACCTGGTTGACCTGCTTGAGCCATTTGCACCCCACTGAGCATTGACTGCTGCTGGCTTGGAGCACCTGTCATCTGCACCTGCTGTAATCCTGAGGTTCCTGCAAGGATTGTTCCGGTTCCTGGCTGGCCTGGCTGGCCAGGTCCACTGCTGCCTGAAGGTCTCCAATTAGACAGTCCTTTCCCAAAGGCAACCGCTGCCACCAAGGCATTGGTGTCTGCAGGGTTAAAGGTCTGCTTGTTTGGCCGGAGACCTGAAGGAAAAGGTGAGCGAGGACCCTCAGGTATACCTCTGGCCCTGGACCGAACCCAGCAGTATGAAAACCAGTGCGAGTACCAGAGCTTGGAGTTCTGACGTCAGCAGCATCTAGACTCCCTGGTGGCCCAGAGGAGGAGCCAGAGGACCCCCGTAACTATCTCAGAATTCTCCCTTTTCACCCATTTCGTCCACCTGCTCCAGGGCTGGCCTTAAATAAAAAAGACTAACAGAATGGATGTAGACCCTTTCCTAAGGAGCCCAATCTTACACCCTCACTTCACTACTACCAAAACCATCATTCCTGTAAAAGTGATCTTATTCCTCTTTCTTGCACCATTGTGCCACTGATCCCTCCCTACCTCCACTCTCTGATTCTCGTTCCTCTTTGCTGATTTTCTCTAGAAGGTTCGAGCACATTTTATTCAAGCTCTGGATCTGCTTCTGTAACACAAAGATGGGTACAGAGATTAGGGCAAGCAAGAAGTGATTGTGGGGAAGTGGCTTTTTTGTGTTCTTCTAGGGGCAATTTACACGCAACCAACTGTGCATCTTTACCAGACAGCAATGGTAATGCCTGGCCTCTCATGATGGGGCATGGGGAGTGGGGGGCAGCAGGGCACGAATTGGCCCGACCTGAGCCGCATCAGCACCAATGCGGGCAGCATCTGTTGTCAGCTGCTTCTCCTGCTCTTCGACCTCAGGGTCAGGCTTGGTTCTCAGATGGTCAGGGACCACCTCATGGCTGAAAACAGGTACTCGTCCTTCAGTCTGCCGCTGTAAAACACAGATTTTATTCATCCTCCTATGCATTCCAAGAAGATTCAATCTGGACTGATATATGTTGTAGCTCCTGCCACAGGCAAACAGTGCCTTTTCAGGGAAAACACAGCCTAAGACTTACAACATTTAGCTTCCTAGGACACTCTACCCCTCACTCCCATGCCTCTCATTCTTTGTAAAGTCTCCTCACACCCCTGTATCCACCAGACACAGGAGCAAATCTCTCTACTATATTTTTAGCTAATACTGAAATATACAAAGTCACAAAAGAACATACTTTTTCCTTGAGATAGGTATGAGAGGAAAAAGGTCTTTGCCTTGGTGACAGAGTCCTCAGGTTTATTTGGGAGTAGCTCCCCAACTCCAGAAGGACGGAAAGCAAAGCCTCCAAAAGGCAGCCCTCACTTTTTATTGCCACACACTGCTCCACATTCAGAACTTCTAGAATAACCAACCAACAATTGTGCTCTAGGTCCTCATGTAAGAACTTCATTTCCCAAGTTGTACCTTTCTTCCCCTCTTACCATGAGATCTTCATCACGGTCTGGGGACAACACCAGAGGGATGATGACCTGGTTACGGAACAATGGTGTCTTTTCATGCTTCAAGACCTTGTTCAGAGTGTTCAACTGTCCAGAGAGCAAGGCAAAGCTGTCCAGGACAGAGGGCCTGGTGGTAGTAAGAAGGTGTCAGAATATTCCCAGTTGTCTCAAAGGAGTCCTTCAGATTAGGAATACCCAGATTTACCCCTAAAGGACTCACAGCCTTATGGCTTGACTGGGTGGGAACTGACTTATAGGGATTGTGAGGTTAGGAAAGAGGGACATGCTTTCAGTTTCTGACACAGATGGAGAAAAAAGGCAGTTCATTATCCAAATGGGGTGAGGAACGGTGGCAAAACAGGAACCACGGCTACACTGGCATCACTAAAAATTCAGAAACTGAGTAAAAGCCTCCTTTCTGGCCTAGAAATAGAATCCATACTTCCAGTGTAGGCTGGACTTAAAAGATTCACCAATATCTAGGGCAAGAGATCCCGTATGGCTTTTGTATTCCTACTGTAGTGGGAGGACCCACTGAGGAAGGATCTCTTCCCAGTGAGGCTGAAGAGTAAGAATCAAAAGTAGAAAGAACCTAGGTTGGGAAACTGCGTGTTTCTCTACATCCTTGCCATGGAGGCCCTAAGCTACACTTCACTTGTTAAATATTGGGCAACCCAGCTCTTAACACATTGTAAGATGTTTGCAAACTGATAAATGGTTACACCACTGGAGATGTTCTGTCCACCAGGAGGCCTGGTCCCCCGTCCATGGAGCCCTCCCCAGATCGCCCTGGCCACCCTTACCAGGTCAACCGGTCATACTCGTTCTCCAACTTGTAAATGAAACTCCCCAGTGAGTTCTTCAGATCAGCCACTTGACTCAGCAGAGCATCTAATGATGCCTCAAGCTGCTTCTCCTCCCTCTGTACCAATAGGAACAGGCTGATTACCCAGAGGAGTGTGAGAGTATGACATACACATACAGGATGACAGTGTGCAACACTAGTCAGGTAACACGGGATCTCATCTGCATGAGAGAGCCAGGTTGTTTTTTATCTTTGGTATTTGGGTTACAGACAGCGTCAACCCTTGGACCTTTCAACCCGTTCACCTGATTTCAGTTCCTCCTACCAGCTGACTCCTTTCTCTCATCACCTCCTCATGCATGCCTGTTTTTCCTCTGTTTTAAGTACACTCTATTCTCTCTGAGAACTTTTCTCCAGGCCTAAATGCCTTCGGTTTATTATCTTTTTGTGGACCTCTGCAGCATATGGGCTCTTCTGTCCTAGAACTTGCCTTCTGAGCTGGGCTGTTCTCGTCAGTGGCATACAACCTGTGAGAAATCTACCAACACATGAAGGCTTCTCTGAATACTGGCCTTGCACCATGCACCCCCCCCCCTCATTTGCCTTCAGCATTTGCTGTTTCAACCTCCTCCTTGCTGAATCTGCACCTATTTTATCTCTGTGCCAATATTCCTGTGTTCCTTTCACAGGCTTAGTCAACCTATAAACACTTACCGACAGACTATAGGGGCAAGAAACTAAATGACGAATGAAAAACAATCCAAAAAAAAAAAAAATGCACACGCCCTAAGCAGTAGACAAATAACTGTAAAGGGGGGGGGCGGCTGTCTGCAAAGCCATTTCTTTCCATCTGTGACCTCCAGTTTTACTTCATATCTTCATCCTTAACAACTATCGGGCACAGACTGGGAAACAGTTTTGCAAACTGGCCAATGTGCAGGGCAAGAGCCCCGATCCTGGGTTCTACCCACGGCCTCAGATGATAATTAGTTTAGGTTTTAGCCAGTGCGGTCCCACCATTTCTTCACCCCGGGCTTCTCTCCAATTACAAATCCCCTGTTATTTCTACATCCAACGGCATCCATCCAACAGCCGAGGCCGGGGCCCGAGCCAACGCGCCACTTTCTTGAGCCGTCTTCCTTAGATTACATCTCAGCCTTCCCAAATTACAACCTGATTCTTCCCCACACTCCAGCAAATCAGTGCTGCTTCCTCCCTCCCGAATTAACCGCAGCCTGTCTCCCGTCAGCAGGGCTCCCAAACCATCAAATCTCCGCCTCTCCTATCCAGGAGGCCTTGCCTCTCCACACCACGTTCCCTTAGGCGCCAGCTGCGGGCTCTGCCCCCTCCTCTCAGCCCCGACTTCTAATTCTCTCCTCACTCAACCACTCTCCGTCCGGTACCCCGAAGCTAACTGGCAATCAATAGCCCCAAACCGGTACTCACCTGCATATTAAGGGTAGTGTCGGCGGCAGCAACCTCCTCTTCCTGTTTCCCAGTCAGCGAGTCCTCTGAGAGGGCTCCTTCCACCAATCAGAGAGCTCGTAAGTCGTCCCGCCCATTAACTTCCGGTTTGTGCCAAGTGCGAGGTAGCCGGGTCAGGGGTCACAAGTGGGACCTCTTCTGTGGCCCGGGCCTGCCCTGGAGCGCTGTGGGATGGCCTCGGAGCGCCCGGAGCCGGAGGTGAGGGGCGGGCGGGCACAGCGGGCCCTGACCTCCTTCGGGTCTGGAGGCGACGGGGCCGCGCAGCCTGGGCGGGAACCGGCCCAGCCCGTCAGGCCCGGTTCAATTGAACCTCGTTGCTGAGGTCTGCAGTTTCCTGGGGGGTCTAGAGGAGAAACTCGTTGCTTTGTCTTGTTTACTGAAATTTCATCCACGTCGCCGACTTTAGGGTTCTTGGATACTTTGATCTAATAATGGTATTAACAAAACCTGTGTTTTGATTTTTATATTGCAGTTTTCCATGGGCAACAGGGCGATAGACTTACTTTGCCGGTTTCTTGCATTTCTGCAAACATTGGAATCCCATAAACATCATGAAGTAATTTATTTCTAGCACCCATGCTTAGGGAAAGAAGCTCTAGTTTCGTGAAAAAAAATTTTTTTTTGACTCGGAGTGAAACCTCGTTCCAATATTGCACAGATAGCTAACTTCGGGCAAGTCTTCCCTTCCCAGATCTTGTTTCCTTCTTCATAAAATACCCATCTTATGGTGCGTTGTGAGTACCGCATGTACTAAACCAGAAAATGCATTTGAGGTATATATTGGGTCGTAAGGACCACACAAGGAACTTAGTATACATTGTGATATTCAAACTTGTGCAAGGAAGTGGCAATACCTATTCTCATTTACAGATAAGGAAACTGAAAAGTGAGGGAGGTTAATTAAGTACCTTACCCAAGTGCTACTCAGCTAGCAAGTAGCAGAATTCTGGAGGAACATCACTAGGAGAGGTGTCCAATATTACAAGAGAAGATATGAGTAGGTGGGGAGGGTGAGGGGTTCCAATGATGACAAATAGTAGTCATTACTTACTGACTGCTTACTGCATAGCAGGCGCCATTCTAAGCACGTTACCAATACCAATTACTGCTCTCATCCCTCTGAAGTAGACACTGTTAACATCCCCATTTTTTAGTTGTGGAAACTTAGGCACAGAGATACTCAGAGCAACAAAGTTACCGTACACAGCTAGTAAGTAATAGAGCCAGGACTCCAGAAGCAGGTGGTCTGGCTCCAGATCTTGTGTTCTTAACCATAATGTTTCTAGTATAAAAATAAAATAGTCACAGGCTGGTAAATCTCCAGGGTTTCTTGTTTTTTGTGGTTTTTGCAATTTGATGTGATGCGACCCAAGATTAGGAAGTATGCCTTATTTAAAATAATCAGACGTGTTCACGGGGATGGTGGAATAGCCCATACATCAGGAATATCAGAATTGAGAAAAGCCATGAAAAAATTTGGAGTCTTGATTTTTTACGGATTAAAATGAGAGGAAATAAATGGGGAACTACAACATCCCTTCCAGGTGGCTAGTCTAAAACAGCACTGTCCAAGAGAAATCTAACGTGAACCATATACGCAAGTTTTCTGGTAGACACATTTAAAAAGGTAAAAAAAGAAACAGGTGAAAACTTTAGTAATATATTTAACCCTGTATTTCTGAAATATGATTTCAACATGTAGTAAATATTTTAAATGATGAGATATTTAACATTCTTTTTTGTACCAAATCTTTAAAGTCCAATGTGTATTTTACACTTCACATACGATTTTGGACTAGGAACACCACAAATGGTCAGTAGCCTCTTATAATAGTAGTTACCATATTGAACAGTGCAGACCTAAAGTAACTTGGAGTCCAAACACACCCTTGGGAGTCCCATTCAGCCAAAAGCTAAGCATTTGTTCAGTGTTTGATTTGCATTTCTGAACATTTTATCTCCAGAAGTAAAGGGAGTGAAGAGTTCTGCCCCTGGGCAGAACAGTGACTGACTAGTAGAGGTTGTTGACAATCGCAAGAGAGAAGGATTGGGCACGGTCAGATTTAAGAAATCATTCATTCCTCAAATACTTCAAATATTTTGAGTGCTGTTATGGACTCAGAATTGTGCTAATTATCAGGGTGGATATGGAGTAGTGTAAGACATGTTCCTTATTTTAATGGAGTAAATAAACATTGGCTTATAGTAAGTGCCGCAAAGGAAAAGTACAGAGTGAGTAAGTATTTTAACAGGGGTGCTTAACCTACTTTGTTAAGAAGTGGTGGTGGCAGGGGTGGATCAGGAAGCTGCTTCAGGTGAATGACATTGAAGCCTTAGAGTGAGTACAAGTTGCCCAGAGAAGAGGCCAAGTGCATCTTAGGCAAAGAGAATAGTGAAAATCCTGAGGTGAGAAGGGGCTTAGAGCCTTCAGGGAACTGAGAGGAGGCAGCTGCCAGTGTGGGTACAGTGTGACAACGAGACTAGCTAACAGTGCTTACTAAATGTCATCTAATCGTTCTACAATCCCCACGAAATCGGTACTATCATCCCCATTTCACGAACGAGTTAACTAGGGCACAGAGAGTTTAAGTAACTTCACCAAGGCTTTGTACTAATAAGCAGCAGAACCAGTGTTTGATCCTAGGAGCTCTGACTTGGGGGAGAAGATTCCAGTTGAGGTCATGCTAGAATTTCAGGCCTTTGTCATATGCTTAGTGGTAAGGAGGCTTCAGACAATTCAAGGGGTAAAAAAGTCACATTTTTCATGGGACCCTTAACGGAAAATAGCGCAAGCATTTGACCATACCGTAAATACAAAGTGGTGGGTGCAAAAAACAACAAGTTAATGAGATGAGAATGTTTCCTTCACCCTGATGTGCACAATAGGCAGCACAGTACCTGAGGATGTTTGATTCATCTTGTTATAAATGGTATGTAGACCTCAGTAGATGTTCCAAAGAATGACAGGCTTCCTCTATCATTGTTCTGACTCAATTGTTTAATTGCAACAGCATTCTTATGAAATAGATGCTCTTGTCTACATGTTATCCGTGAATAAACAGGCCTGGAAATATTGAGTAACTTGTCCAAGCTCACCTAGATAGGAAGTAATAGAACCAGATTTGATTCCAGATCTCTTGGCTCCAAAACCCTGCTTTCTCTTTGCCAGACTACTCTGAGAGTAATGCACTTCAGACTCAGGGGGATTAAATATTAGGGGCTCGGAGCTCTATGTGAGTGTGTAGATGCTGTGAGAACACAACTAATTCAGGGGTTCTCAGACATTGAAGTGGAAGAATTACTTGGGGAACTTGTAAATTCCTGAACCCTGTCAACTCTCATTCATTGGGTTTGGGGTGGCACTGAGGAATCTGCCTTTTAATAAGCACCTCAGGTATTCCTGATGCAGCTGGCCCTTGGATCACACTTCGAAAAATACCATTTGAGCTGCTTAAATCTTTTTAAATCTTCGGGTTCTGATAAATTACATCTTGAATGTAATTTAGAAAACTTAAGAGATGTTTTGAAAACACGGTGGTTGACTTTAAAGAATCACATGTAAGGGCGAGTGTTGTAAGAAAGTTTGAGTTAGACAAATGTTCCTGGTTTCGAGAGTGGATTCTGTGAGAACTGACTGATGAACTAAACTTCAGCTTGTCTTTGGACAGTGAGTCCATCATTCAAAATAACTTTTGAGACAAGGTGGAGAAATGGAAGCTGTACAGTAGTGTAATTAAGTAGCCTACTAATAACCTGAAGAAAGTTTTCTAATAGCACAGTGTTTGTGTATACCTTCCATCTGGTTCATCCTCCTTTCTGTCCTCACGTAGCAAACCGTGCTTCATCGTCAGTGTCACTGTCTCCTAAGATCCTACTCTGGGATGGCTTTACTTGGTTACATGCTATCATAGAACCGCAGTCGTACCCTTTGGTGAATGTACTCAGTTTACAATAATTAGAGTGATTTTTATTTTTTTCTCCATTGAGTAAATTTCATGAGAGTAGAGAATGCCAATTTTTGCTTACCGTTGTATCCTTGGGACCTAGCCCACTGCTGGCATGCAGCAAGTTCTCCGTAAACTTGGTGGCCAGTGCGTGAATGCGTGCTCACCTTGCCTTTCTCCTCTTGGGACTTGGATAAGACTTGATGGTATCCAGATCAAATTAGTGGGGAAGTTAAGCTAGAAAGAGACTTATTAGAAGACAAAATAGCCCTCTAAGCTTCACAATAGAATAATAGACCGAATTTATCCGATATAATAGGACTGATGGGATAATTGTATGTGTCCCCAAAAGCCAGCTGCATGAGGACAGAATGAGGGGTGTGTGTCTGAACTGAGAAAGTCGTGGAGGTTTCCTGGCTGTGGTGTGGTGAAGCTTCCAAAACATGTAAACAGAACCTAGGGGACTCTACGTCTGTCAGCTCAGCTGTGCCTTGTGTTCCATTCTGGCCCCCACATTTTAAGTTGAGAAGTAGATCAGCCAAAGTTCATTCCTAGGCCTATGATATAAGATTAAAGAATGAGGACATTTGAAGCCATGCTGTTTGAGACATATTTAAAGAACCTGGAGGTGTTTATTATGGAAAAGCAAAGACTCAAGTCTGTCGCTGGATGTTTGATGGACTCAGAAGCAACTGATTGATGACTTCCTTGTTATCTTACTGATGTGTGCATTTATGCTTTCATACACCATCATGGTAGCTGGTGGTATGTTATAAAGGAGAAACTAAAGCTCAAGCCCATAGTCTTAGCTATCAAATCACACTTTTTTTTCAAACTCTATTATAATCGTACCAGAACCCCTCCCCAGATTCCAAGAGCACCAAAAAAGAAGATAATACTAGAAAAGAACAGACTAGTGAAAAACTGGTTAAAAAAAAAAAAAGAAAAACAGCCTTCTTGGAAGCAAAGGAAAAATCCAAACAATAGGCTAATTTTTCCATAAAGTGAATGGATGAGGGAGGATGGAAACTCTTGAACAACGAAGAGTAGTTATTGATAAAATTGAAAAATTAAGGATAAGTGGTAAATTGTGAGGGCGATTTCTCTTTCATGCATTTATTTAACAAATGTTTAAACACCTAGCGCCTCGGCACTGTGCTAGTTGCTAGCGATACAGCAAAGAACCACATGTACTTCCCCGGAGGAGAAACAAACGTTAACAAGTACATAAATTCTTTATTGTAAATTGTGGTGGGTATTGTGAAGAGTTCTGCTTTGTTAATGCCCAACAGAGATACCTAACAGTGCAGAAAATCATGGAAAGATTCATTTATTAAACCCAGAATTGCCAAGATTTTAGCCCTTAAAGATGGAGTGACCAAAGATCCCCAGCTTTCGTTGGAGTGTTGGCCCGTAGACATGTGCTCTCTGCCCTTGTGAGTCTAGCTCCAAACAGGCCCAAACTCCTTTCCTTAGTGTTGCTTTGCATAGCTGAAACAAGCTGGCGTTTGAGAGAAAAGATCTTTACTACCAAAGAAGAACAGAAGAAAAGGAGTATCGAGACTAGTGTTATGTGTTTATCACCCTGAGAACAATTGTATCAATATGATTAGCTCTCAAGTTTGCTTTGCTTAGAACATACAGTGAATCCACTTGTTCAGCCAAATTGTATTGAGCATCCTATATGCCAGGCACTGTACAGGCTCCGGGGATAGAGTGATAAACTGAAAGGACTGCTCACTTGGCATATTCTTTCTTGTTCTGATAATACTCTGAGCCCCAGCCTATCATCCTTTTCTAGTGGCAGGGATCCAGCGCAGTCAGCTTGCAGACAGTGGTCACTAATGATCACACCCACATCAGTCAATTCTGCGGTTGCCCGGTTAGATTTTATTTATTTATTTTTAGAGAGAGGGGAAGGGAGGGAGAAAGAGAGGGGGAGAAACATCAGTGTGTGAGAGATACACTGATTGGCTGCCTCTTGCACACCCCCAACTGGGGACCTGCAACCTGGGTATATGACTGGGAATTGAACTGGCGACCTTTTGGTTCACAGGCCGGCATTCAGTCCACTGAGTCACACCAGCAGGGCTAATTGCTGCAATTGCTTTCATTATCAGCAGACCACTTTTCTTTTTTTTAGGAGCTTGGCAGTGAGACTATAATTTGATGGGAGATTCTGAGGTGGGTGGTAGTTAGACGTGATGGTAAATATATCAATTTTTTCTAGCTAACTTGGAAATCATTCTGCCACTCACTGGTTTCTGATGCTACCTTAGTCATCCTTGACACCTTCCTTTTTGTCTCCTTCTTCTTCACTTCCAGTTAATCACCAATTCTTGCCTGTCTTGTTCTAAAGATCCCTTAAAATGTGCTTGTCTCAAAGGTTAGTTCAAGCTGACATTTGTTTCTTGTTTCAAAACCAGACTTTCTCAGTGAAAGGCAGTGGTGGTTTTACTGTGCGGCACAACTCCTTGCGTCCTCTGGGACCCGTCTCAAAACAGTTCGCAGAATTGCTACTTTGAGGAGCTGTGGTCGAGACTACTATCATTTCCTGTGGTCACTAGGGAAACTTTCTGAATCACATGGTAGACAGAGGGATTTTTTGGGGGGGAATGTAACTGTAGAATTGTTACAATTATAGATGCAGATTACAAAAAAGAGGAGGAATCCTGTGCTGTAGAAAACAACAAACCATTCTCAGCCAAGTATTCCTGGTTAAATTAAAGAACGTCTGTAACTTTTAAAACCAAAGAGGGACCCTGGCCGGTGTGGGTGTGGGTCACTTGGTTAGAGCTTTGCTCATAAACCGAAACTCGGGGCGCATAGGAGAGGCAACCGATCTGTTTCTCTCCGCCTCTCTCTTCTTCTCTTCCCCTCTCTCAAAACACACACACAAGGAAAGGCAGGGCCACGGGAGGGTGGAGACGGAAGTGTAGAAGTTTGTGTGGATGGGTTCGCCCCCGTACTACAGGGAAGCTCGGCAGTGCCTCACTGCGAGGTTACCACAGGATGTGCTCCAGAACACCGTGTCTGATCAACTGCTCACACGTCTGCCGAGGTAGAAAGTGCTGGCTATTTTTTTATTTAAGTAGGACTGAAGTGCCATCATCAGCTTCAAATTCTGTGTACTCTTTTAGACATCATACTTCAATATATAGGCTTTTGGGAGGTTTCCTATCCTGTGTAAAATCCAAACCTTCATCTCTTCCCAATGACCTCATGTAAGTATTGATAGCAAGGGAATTTTATAATGATTGAATCATTCCACTTCTTCAGCAGACATGTGAAATTGTAAAACATTTGGCAAAGCACGGCGATATTCCCACTTGAGTCCTCTAATCCAAAGCGTCGGTCATACAGGGGTGGTACAGTGCAGCATCGATTGCATGGCAAAACTGTTAAACTTTGATGGTTAGTGTCAAATCGCTTCGTCCACCTGACTTCGCTTCATTCACAGCAGACTGGCTTCGTTCGTTCAAGCCTCCTTCTCCTCGAGAACTTGCCTGAGTCCGTCCTCCTCTTACTTTTTGTTCTTGGCCCAGGGGCGTCCAACCTTTTGGCGTCTCTGGGCCACACTGGAAGAAGAAGAGTTGTCTTGGGCCACACATTAAATGCATTGCAACATGTGATCACCAAAAAAATCTCATAATGTTTTCAGTAAAGTTACGATTTTGCGTTGGGCCACAATCACAGCCAGCCTGGGCTGCGTGCGACCCGTGGGCTGCAGGCTGGACTCCCCTGTAAGGGCATTTCCATCCGGCCTTTGGGGAAAGTCAGAAAGCCGGGGTGGGAATAGAAGGAACTGACTTTCTGCTGCGGCTCTGGCTTGGTGGGTGCTCCCTTTCTGGCTGGTCCTTCTCCAGTTCAGGCCACTCATCTGGGCCAGGGAAGACCCTGAGTACTCAGGGAAAGGAGGCCCCCACCCCTGGGACCGAGCACAGACCCCGGCCCGATGAGAGTCGGCCTCTCAGCTCCGCCCCAGCCATGGTGCGTGGTGTGGTTATGTTGGTCCTCCAAGATCCAGAGGGTTCTTTTTTTCTTTTTTTTTTTAATGCAGATATGTTACTCTGTAGCCAAAAGAAAGAGTTGAGTAACTTGACCTAACTCAGGAGGAAAGCCGAAATCCTACGCAGGGTCTACTCAGCCCAGAGTCAGAAAGCAGTATAGTAGAGTTTCCCAGCCCGTGATCCTAGACGGCGCGGCGACAACACAAAATAATGCTGAATCACCTCGAATGACTGTGTAAATTAACTCTTCTGACTATGTCAGAGGGTCCTTTGCTTGTAAACTCCTGTCCTGTCCCTCCTTGTGAACACTGTAAATCTTTTCTGTTCTTAGGTCCCTAGTTTTATCCATTTATCACTCTTTATCCATTTACCCCTCTTGATGAGGGGCTTTGCAGCTCATCAGGCCTGGGTCTGACTGCTGACCCTATGACCTATTAATCGTTTAAGTCAATTAACTTTTTTGGATCTGGGTTTAGTTCTGGTAAGTGTTTTGGGTGAAGACTGAATGAGCTTACTTGTGTTAAGACCCTAGTGTTACCCATCTGGTAATAACTTGTAATAGTTAAATTTTATTGTATTCTTAACTAAGTGCCAGGCACTGTGCTGAGTACTTCATATGCATGATTTCACTTAATCTACACAACAGAACTATGAGATTGGTATTAGGATTGTCTCCACTTCACAAGTGAGGACGCTGAGGTTTAAAGAGGTTAAAGTACCTTTTGTACAGTCTCAAGCTAATACGTGGCTGAATTGGAATTCAAACCTAGTTCGTCTGCATCTGAAATGCATGCACTTAACCTTTGCAGTCAGGCTATTGAACATATTTTAGGTGCTCGATAGATCCCTGTCATTTCCCAGTATCCGTTTCTATATCTTTTTAGCTCGCCTTCTGTCTTAGAGAAGAAGATAGACTTTCTTCACCTTTAGCCGTTGCCTGTCTGCTCCCCGTGCTCTCCTCTGACCTTAGGCGCCCTCCACTGTGGCTTCTCCAGAGATATTTTGATCTGTTCTCCATGTACATTTCCCCATTTTTTGGGGGGGAAAGATCACTTCCTTTCAAAACCACATTTCTCAACAGGCAGACATTGACTTCTTTCTGTTCATTAACACTCTCTTCAGTCCTCACAGCCTGGCATCTTCCTCTTCCCTAGCCAGGGACACCAGGAGGAGAAATTTGCAGTTTGTCTGGAATAGGAAGAGGCAAGAGCAGGGGAGGAAAGGAATGTTACAGATGAGGATGGACCAGGAAGAAACACCGAGGGAGTTCCGGCCAGCTGACCCTTTTCTTTGTGAGACAGTAGGCAAATTTCTCAGCCAGCACTGTGGGGGCTGAGAGATTGGAACACTCTCTACGGGGAGTAAGAAAGGTGGCTGAACGGGGAGAAGTAGAAGGATTGGTAAAGGCCTGCCAGAGGCGGCCGCTTTCTTTCTAAGAGCAGCTGGTATGGTATGTGTAGAGTAAGGGGGACGTCAGCTTCATCCTGAGTCAGTGCTTGGCAGCGCTTATGTGGTTAGGACAAGGCCATGGGCACGGGAGCTGATGCTTGTCAGGGCATTGGACCGACTGTGAGGCCACGGAGGGAAGGAACTAGTGTTGATAACTGGTGAGTGTGGGACATTGTGGCCCACCGAAGTCTGATTTTGAGGTATTCGGCAGGCTTGCCATTCACCCGGTGAAGATTCCTTTAGTTCCTGCTGTTGTCAAGGATTGTTAGGAGGAACTGTCTGGCATTATTGAGTGTCTGCTCTCTTTTAAGCAGTTTGGCGAGTACCGGGACACAAAAAATAGAACAAGATATAGTCTCTGTTCTCAAAGAGCTAATGGTTTGTAGGAGAAATTCACATAGACATTTGATAATGTATAAAAGGTCACTTCATCTACGTAAAGATCTGCAGGGAGAATGGGAGCAGAGAGCTGAGAATTGAATCCTTGGGCACACCTTGCGTGGGGGTAGGGGTAACCTTTTCACTTCTGGTACCTACTTCTCATGAACTGTGAGCTCCTTGGGCAAGTTACCTGCACAGTGATCTTTATGAGAGGGGTTCCAAAAACACTGGAATTATCTTCTGGAGGGCAGACCCCTTGTGGTACAGGCTTCCCCCTCTAGGTGAGTGTTCTAGGAACCCATCTGTATCCGTGTAGCAGCTGGCGTTGTTGTGAGAGGCTGCGTTCAGCTTCAGTGAATTTTTTGGAAGACTCTTACAATGCATTTGCCCCTTTTATGATGATGATTTATGAGCGCACTGAGTGTTCAGCAGTTTTTGACAAAAAACGGCATGACCCCTGTTTCCAACCAGTCTTTCCTGTGCACCCAGTCTTGCCCTAGTGACTTTTGTTTGTTTGTTTGTTTCCCCGGATGAAAAAAGTCCTCAAAGGGGAACATTTTGCCGATGTGGAAGAGGTAAAAGAAGAAATAACAGGAGCTCTAAAAGGCATCAAAATTGACAAGTTCAAAAACTGTTTTAAGCAGTGGAAAAAAGTCACTATGGGTGTATTGCATCAAATGGAGAGTACTTTGAAGGTGTCTGAAGTTTAAACACATAAGAATAAGCCCCTGATGGTGTAGCTCAGTGGATTGAGTGCTGGCCTGTGAACCGAAGGTCACCGGTTCGATTCCCAGTCAGGGCACGTGCCTGGGTTGCAGGCCAAGTCCCCAACTGGGGGCATGCTGTTTCTCTTTCTCCCCCCTCCCTCTGAAAATAAATAAATAAAATCTTTTTTTTTTTTTTTAAAGAATAAATACACAACTCTTTATTTAGAAGTTCCAAGTTTTGGGGCATCCTCCCTTGTATATACGAGGAACTTTTATAAATTTTTATAAATTTATTAATGTCTCTTTGTCCCCAGGTGGAAGAAGCCGGGCAGGTGTTCCTGTTGATGAAAAAGGATTATCGAATCTCCCGAAATGTTCGCCTGGCATGGTTCCTCAATCACCTGCATCAAACTGTGCAGGCCACACCCCAGGAGATGTTGGTGAGGCCCAGAGACACACAGTATGCAAGGGGCTGGCTCAGAATATCTGTTTTTTTAAAAGAGGGTACTGGAAAGAGACTGTAGGGGGGACTAAGTCTGGGAGGGGCAAGTGACTTTGCCCACAAGATGATTCCGCAGGGGAGATTTTGTTTCATAGTTTCCCATATAGGAAGAGTGTGTGTTGGGTTGTGGGGGTTGGAGCCAATGGTGTGTCACTTTGGATGTGGAAGTTCAGGTCCTGGGAAGAAAAAGGGTGATTCCTCCCTGACCCTTTCCTTTTCTCTTCATCCTAATTGTCAGCTTCAGTCTGAGCAGGAGTTGGAAGTCCTCAGTATCCTGCCCCCTGGGTGGCAGCCAGATGAACCAGTGGTCCCAAGGCCATTTCTCCTTGTACCTTCCACCCGGGTCACCTTCTTGGCTTGGCAGTATCGATTTGTCATTGAGCTGGACCTTAGCCCATCTACTGGCATTGTGGTAAGGGGCTGTGGGGAGACAGTGGGAGAAAGGATGGGTTGGGGTGGGGAAGAGAGGGAAAGGCTTGGGAGAAATGAAAAGTGGTCTCAGCCTGCCCTTGCGGAAAGGAGACAGGCTGTCGAGGAATAGTGGGAGTGTAGAGACAGACCCCATTCCAGCGGTGGCACTGTACTTGGAGGTATGATCAGCCTGAAGATAAGAGTCCCACTGACCCATCAGAGCTGCTTGTTTCTGCCCTCTGCTCAGGGCTGCCTTTGCTTACTCATGAGATCTGTCTGTGCATTGCCCTCAGGATGATTCCACAGGGGAGATCTTGTTCGATGAAGTTTTCCATGCCCTCTCCCGCTGCCTGGGGGGCCTACTTCAGCCCCTCCGAGTGCCTGGATCGTGCATCGACTTCCAGCCTGAGATCTACGTAACTATCCAGGCCTACTCCTCAATTATTGGCCTGCAGTCCCACCAGGTATTGCGTCCTTTCTCCAAGTTTGTACCCTTGGACCTCACTTCTGATAGTCCTGTGGCCAAGTCCTTATCCTGTCTCTACTGCCTGTGCCCAGAGTCCCCGGCTCTGCTGGCTTCTTAAATCTGTTAGATTTAGTCATCTCTTTGAGTCTCTCTCCTCTCGAAAAGAATCACTTCCTCTGGTCTTAGAGAGCCTTCCCATAAACTTTGGGTCAGATGACATTGATTGGACAGATTCCTCGCTCACTCCTGTGTGTCTCTGGTCCTGGCCGCTGGACATCTGTTTTCTCAGTGTGTTTCTCTCCCTCCCCCACCCCTGCCTTCAGTTCCGTCAGGTTTGCTGGTGTCCTGGCTCCTGGCACTAACCCCAGAAGATGGTCTTTAGGAATAGTTTTATGATTTTGAAATATAACAAATACCCCGAAACCTAATTTCTCCCATGAACAGAGGCAGTCATTTTCTCTGAATGTCCTGTGAATTGTCGGGTGTAATGCTGACCATACAGATAATTACACACCCAAGCAGGCTATCACAAGACACTCCTTTTGGACAATGGCCAAGTCTGTTACTAGAATATCTGTGTTTGACGTAGATAAATATGGCCTAGTTTCCCCTCATCTGCTCTTAACCACCCTCAACTTGTTGGTAGGGGCTTACCCTGGACTGTCCCTGATGGCTACATTGTTACCTTAGCTATCAAACTGGTTTTGAAAGACAGGGATGCAAGGAACAGCATCCAAGGGTCAGAAATATACCTGAGGCAATCGGTGCACACCTGAGTCCTAACCCTCCGCCCCGGATTAAGGCGCTCTGCTGGTGCAGCTGTTAGGACTGCTCGTTGTGGGCTCCATCCCCAGGTGGAGTCCAGGCTCTGTAGGCCTGCTGATGGCCAAGGCAAGAAAGCATGGGTATGGGGTAATCACTCAACATTTGGTTGGGTTTGGCGAACACTTACTGAAGCCTAATCTATGCCAGGCTTGGGCTAGGTCCTGGAGACACAGATAAATCAGACACCGTCCCTGTCCTGATGGGAGGAGTTGAGAGTTCAGTGGGGGAAATTGATATCGAAGGAGGTAATTTCAGTTGAATGTGATAAGGACACTGATAAGTTATGACTCAGGGGCAAAGGGAGCACTGTGAGGGGTATCCGGCCAAGCCTGGGGCGGAAACAGGGAAGACTTTGGGACAAGGAGGCATTCGAACTCTATCTTTTTAAAGGAAGAATTGAAGTTAACTATTCAGAGATAGGGAAATAGGCTTTCCAGGCAGAGGGACCAACAAAAGCAAAGACAGAGCTGTGAAACTGTTCTAGGGTATTTCTCATTTTGACACAGTCAAGTTTGAATGTGGAGGTGTGGTGGCAAAGAGGAGACTGGAGAGAGAAGTGGGGGCAAGATTATGAAAGACCTTGAATGTCATGGCTCAGAACTTGTACTTTATTCTATTGGGGAGTTTAGTGTGGTGGTGGAGAGCGCTGGATCTCAAATCACATTGCTGGCATTTGCTTCCTAGCTGTACCACTTATCGGCTGTGTGCCTTTAGGCAAGTTTCTTAACCTCTCTGTGTGTCTGTATCTTTTCTCCAAAGCGGGGGTAGTAACAGTACCAATATTATGTGGTGATTGAATCAATACATGTCCAGCACTTAAAACAGTGCCTGCCACATAGAGAACATTCAAATGGAAACTATTAGCCTTAGGTGGTAGGGAACCTTTGAAGGTTTTAAATGAATGGTAACAGGATCAGATTTGTACTCTAGGAAGATCACACTTGTTTGTAGCCAATGAGGAAGATGGAGTAGGGGACACATCCTGAATGAGGAAGAGCAGGAGATTACTATGGCATGGGAGAGGAGGTGCGGCCTGAACACGGACAGCAGCTGTGGAGAGGAGAGGACTCGGGACCACAGGGCCACGTAGCCCTGAGCCAGCTTCCTCACTGCCTCTATAGCTCCCTCAAGCTGTATCCTGTTGCCTTAGAAAAAAAAGAAAAAGAAGTTAAAAATCACTTTATTATACATGTCCATTGAAGGAGATTTGAAAAGTGCATAGAATTAAAAGAAAAGCAAAAGTCACCCATAATACATCACCAAGAACAGCCACTGTTAGCGTTTTACGGAATTTCCTTCCTGTCTTCGAGTGTGTGTTCGCCCTCCCTCAGCACCCCTCCTCCAAGTGACAGAGACGTCAGGGGCACTGCGGACACACGCTTTTATGTCCTGCGTTTCTAAGGGTGATGTGCTTATTCTTCCGTGTTACTAAATATTCTTTAGAAACAGACTTTTAATGACTGTTTGACTTTATCATAGTTTATCATTATGAGTTAACCAAACCTTTATTGTTGGATCCTTAGGTTGACCCAATTTTCACTCTTCTAAACAATATAGCTGTGAACATCTTTCACACCTTTTTATATTCTCCTGATCCTGCTTTGCTTCTCACAGTCTAGACTGCAGAGTGGCACGGGGTCCCCCTCCCCCCTCTTTTGGCTGTGCCCCCCACGTCCCCAGTTCTGAAAAGGGAGCAAAGAGGCGGTTGCACAGGCGGTCAGGGGTCGGGAGAAGTGCCGGGTGAGGCGGGTTGAGGGAGAGAAAGAAGATGCCCGAGGGCCACTACGGAGGCCAGCAGACCTGCCTGACGCTTTCGGGATGGACACTTATTTATGTTGGAAGGAGAAGGAAGGAAACCCTATGGAGAAAGAATGAAAATATTAGAGAGAGAAAAGATCCAAGATTAGATGGAGAGATTAGCTTTAGGGAAAATGAGGAGGAGAAATCTTTTCTTCAGAGCCTACAAGGAAGCACAAGAACGCAGATAGACATAAACATCCAGCAAACACTGAGGATGTTTTCCTTGGGCTGAGGAGTAGTACACCCTCTGGGTTAGGGTAAGCTGGGAATTCCTCTTGACAGATTTGAGGCGGAAGTTATCCCTGAGAGTAAAGGGAAGGAAGGAGCATTCATTGGGAAAATAACATTTTGACCTTAAAAAAGAGAAGTGCTCCAGACAGTCTCTGAGTACAGTACTTAGAAATCAACAAGAATAAAAAAATATGAGTTAGAATGAAAAAGGTTGCCAGGTGAGGTGGGGCAGCTTATGGACAGACACAGTCTGGTAGCCCAAGTGGAAGGAACTGGAAGCTCTTTTGGCGCCCCCGTGCGGGGACCTAGGGAAACGCAGCGTGGAGGACTGTAGCAGAGGAAGGTTGTGACCCAGATTGAGATGACGGATGACCCCGGGGGCATTGAGCAGGAGTACCTGGGCTGAGGATTGATGGCGTAGATGATCTGATGAGGGAGGAACTGGCCGTGGAATTAGCTTGCTTGGGTGGGAAGTCAGGATTGCCTAAAGGGAGAATAAAGAAGGCGACCAGGAAGGGTACTGCCCGGTGTCCCCCTGACTTTCGTGCCTTGGTCTTTCCCTCGTACTTTTCAGGTGCTGGTCCAGGGCTGCCTTTTGGACCCTTCCCAGCGGGATGTGTTCCTGCAGCAGGTGTATGAGCAGCTCTGCCTCTTTGAGGATAAGGTGGCCACCATGCTGCAGCAGCAGTATGACCCCCCGAGCCAGGTATGTTGGAGACAGAGTAGGTAGAGACCGTTTAGAAGAGGAGCTGTTGAGGTACAGAGGGGAGAGAGGAGGGACAAGCCTAATACAGAGGGAGAGGAAGGTAGGGAAAAGGATTAAGAGCCAGAGGCAGAGCGAGCCAGGGATGGAAGTGCTAGTGAGGGCACACGACAGGTAGCCCATTGGGAAGAGGGCTTGATTACTCTTCCCAAGACACAAATTCTTGCTGGGAGAAAATGTGAAGGCTGTTTGCCCTGTTTTTCAGTCCAGGATCTTTTCCCTCAAGGGATCTGAGAAGGTGGTCATGGCTTTGATCTCTAATTAGTATTTTGTACAATCAGGGATAAAGTTCCTTGGGCTCACTAGAATGCACTCTCATTCCTTTTGATGTCCTAGAAATAGCCAGGCAGGTGGCAGTTCTATATATCTGAAACACAGTTTCATTGACATGTAAAATACTTCATAATGGCAGTGGGAAAATACGGAAAGGGGGCTTTATTGACAAAAGGTGGGGAAGCCTTGCTGCAGTGCAGTCTAGCGCTTTGTATGGTGCTGGGCTCCCTGCTCGTCCGAGGGCCAGTGTCTGAACACATACTGGGGAAGGGAGCACAGTCAGGTCTCGGCTGCACAGTCGGGGGGTTGGGTCCTCACAGGATTGGGCCTGTCCGGCCTGGGAAATGCTGCTGTGAATTCAGGCTTTGCTGTAGATATGGTGATGCTGTCTGTGCCATTCCGTTTTTTCTGTAACTTGGGTCAGGCAGAAGACCAATCTCCAGACTCAGGGGAGCCCCCTGGCCGGAAGATGGGAGTCTCCATGGTGACAGCTGATCTTGGGCTGGTCAGTATGATTCGTCAGGGCATCTTGGCGCTGCAGTTGCTTCCCTCAAACTCTAGTGCAGGTCAGTAGAAGGAATGTGGGTGGGATTGGGTTGCAGGGAGGGCATTGGGAGCATTATGAGCAGAGCTAGTTTCTAGGGGATCAGTAGGCCCCAGCGGAGAGCATCTCATCTGCCTCCTTGTTTGTTAGAGTTGAGTGTGTGTTAGTGGTTCTCTCAGGTACCCACAGCTCTGACAGCTGTCAGGGGTCCTAGTGGGAAGGAGTAGCACTCTAAGGACATCTCTTAGGAGGAGACTGGGCTCCAGCGATCAGGAGAAGCCGGAGGGTAAGGGAGAGGAGAGATGTCTGAGGGTTATAAAGCACATTTGTCAGCAGACACTGAGGTCTTTGGGGCTCCATCAGTTGAGTGCCCAGCTGTGGCAGGTCAGTGTCCTGTTCTGGGTCTGATGTTTCCTGCTGCAGGTATCATTGTGATCACAGACGGGGTGACCAGCATCCCTGATGTTGCTGTCTGTGAGACGTTGCTGAACCAGCTTCGCAGTGGCACTGTGGCTTGCTCCTTTGTTCAGGTGAGCACTTTCTAGGGTGGAGGAGAGGGAAGTGTGGCATCTTACAAGGCAGAATGTGGTTAGTTATTTTTTTGCAGGTGATGATTTCCCAGGTAAAGCCATAGCTTAATTATGTGGATGGTGGGGAGAGGTATCACATCTAGGATGGGATAGGTAGCAGTGGTGGGGAAGGACTCTTGTCTTTGTCCTCTTTCCTTAGGATGTGAGAGAGAGCATATTATTGTAAAAAGAATGCAGAATTGGAAATCTGGCAATCAGCACCAGTCCCATTTGATTCGTTATGACTGTTTTGTTTGCAAGGGTCAGAAAACCCAGTTCAAACTAGCTTAAGCAAAGGAGGCAAGCGGTGTATTCAGGAAGCTGCGGTCGGTTCGGGCTGACGGACTGTGGAGGAGGATGCCAAGAGCAGTGGGAGCCGAGGCTGGAGGGGAGGCACAGGCGAGAGCGCGAGAGCTAGTTCTGCTGTGTTAGTGAGTTTCCGCGTAATTCTGTGGGCGACGCAGATAAATAGGAAAGTCACGAGCTGGGTTTGTGTATTATAAAGGTCACTCTTGATGCTGGGTAAAGGGCAGGAATGGAGGCAAGAAGACTGTTAACTGCAGTGTGGTCAGGTGAGAGAGGAGTAGGGCTTAAATTAGGGGAATTAGGGCAAGAGAGAACAGGATGGGGTTGGGCAAACGAAGAGGAAAAATCAGCACGACTTACTGTTAGCAAGGGGTGAGGGATGAGGGAGAAAGAAGAGTTAAGGATGCCCCCTGGTTTCTGATTTCAGTGAAGACTGGGTAGCTGGCAGGGCAAACAGAAGAGAATAGTGAGGACAAGATGCTGAACCCAGGTCTGTGCATGTTGCATTTGGTAGGTCAGCAGGAGAGCAGTTAAGTACATGGCCCTTTGGAGTTAGGCCTGCCTGGCCCAAATCCTGGCTCCACTTACTAGCTGTGTGACGTGGACGCCTCACTTCACTTCTTGGTGGGATTTATTTGTAAATGGAGATGATAATAGTCCCTACCTCATTGGGTGAGAGGATGCATTTAAAGTGCTTAATGTAGTGCATAATTACTTAATGAATGGCTGCTATTCATAGCAGTTAGGAGTTGGCTGTGCAGATCTGATACTGAGGAGACAGCGCGAGCGGAGAGAGAGCTGGCTCTGTCAGCCTGCATGGGATTGTTGAGTAGAGAAGAGGTCCCTGAAGAGCCTGGGGGAACACTAGTGTTCAAAGGTCTGTCATAGGCAGAGGGCTCTGCATGCGACAAAGGGACATATTCAGATGAGAACCAGGAGATTCTGGTGTTAGAGAGTGTAGCGTTTGGGGGAGGAAAGGAATAGTTAATTGTGTAAAATGAGGAATGAAAGGTGCCCTTTGGACTGGGTGGTTTGGAGGTCACGGGGGTCTCTTTCAGGCCATTACCGTGAGGCCGTGGTGAGGGAATGCTTGCCGTGGGTTGAGGAGTGGACAGACGAGAAGGAAGCAGGGACAGTGTTGGCAGAAGGCTTTTGGCTAGTCCTCGAGTGGGGAATGAGAGAATGGTAGCCAGAGGGAAGCACAGGGTGGAAGGAGAGGGGTGTTTTTCTGTTTTGTTTTCCTTGTTAAGCTAGAGACTTAAACATGTTTCTAAGGATCCATGATGAAGCAGAGCTCGAAAATAAGGGAACAAAAAAGAAGCCTGATGGAGTAAAGTCCCTAAATTGAATGGGGGGTGGGGCGGGCAGTTGGGCGGAGATGCGCTGGACAAAGGGATTGTCACGTCCTGGGTGGGGTGGAGCGAGATTTCATCACACTACTCAGCAGCACACAATTTAAAACTTAAGAATTGTTCATTTCTGGAGTTTTCTAGCTAATATTTTCTTACCATGGTTGACTGGGTAACTGAAGCTGCAGAAAGCAAAACTGCAGATAAGGGGGGACTACTGCACTTTCAGGTAAAGCAAAGGGCCAGCATGCAGCTAGCAGGCAGGTGAGTGGAACAGAGAAAGTTCCAGGAGACGAGGGTCAACGAACTGAGAGGCCAGAGAATTGAACGAATCATCTAGAGTAGTCTGCGTGCATCTTCTGTAAAGGACCAGCTGGTCAGTGTTTTAGGCTTGGCAGGCCATAGCGTTGTCACAGCGACTCAGGTCTGACCTTGTAGTATGAAAGCAGCCGCACACAGTGTGAAAATGCCCACAGGTTACATTTAGTTTGCCTGTCTCTGGTCTACAGCCTTGGCATTCACAGCATATGGTCCACAGTCTAGCAGCATTGGCGTCACCAGGGAAGTTGTTAGAAATGCAGAATTTGAGGCCCAATCCCAGACCCGCTACACCTGAACGAAATCCCCAGGTGTTCTGTATACACCCTAAAGTTTGAGAAGCACTTTGGTAGACACGATAGTCTCTCAAGATGATGACAAAAAGTTAGTGAACCAGTTGCCAAAATCTTCAATGAATTGGGGCAGGCTGGCGTTTGACTGAGGGAGAAGGGTGTGACCAGAGGGCACAGGCCTCTGGCAGAAGGGCTCATGGAAGGAAGTGACAGCGATCTGTCCTGGGAGGACACTAGCCCACTGTCCACTCTGTGGCACCGAGGATGGGAGCAGCCACCAGCCCAGTCTCTTTTGCTCTTGTACTTCTTTCTCTGGTGCCTCTTTTTGAGCGAGGTCTCCAATTGCTGACTCTCTTCAGGTGGGAGGAGTTTACTCTTATGACTGCAGTTTTGGCCACGTGCCCAATGTGGAATTGATGAAGTTCATCGCAATGGCAACATTTGGCTCCTACCTGTCCACTTGTCCCGAGCCCAAGCCAGGCAACCTGGGTCTGACTGTCTACCACCGGGCATTTCTCCTCTACTCCTTCCTGCGCAGTGGGGAAGCCCTGAATCCTGAGTACTATTGCGGTGAGCGGCAGACTGGGGCAGGAGTGGGAGCACAGGGGTGTGAGTGCGCTGAGATGATTCAGGGATCTGTCTGGGGTTTGGGTCCCTGGGGGACTGGAAATGTGACTGTGACCAGTCAGGCTGGCACTGTTCTCTCCCCACGGTTACAGCACGGCCCCTCCCCCACACCTCTCCCCAGTGACAGGAAACCACTGTCCCCTCCCCCTCCTCACAGGCTCTCAGCACCGCATCTTTAACGAGCACCTGGTCTCCGCCAGCAGCAACCCGGCCTTGGCCCTGCGACGGAAGAAGCACACTGAGAAGGAGGTGCCGGCTGACCTGGTCAGCACTGTGTCTGTGCGGCTTCGAGAGGGCTACAGTGTCCGAGAGGTCACGCTGGCCAAAGGTAGTGAGCACTAGGCCCTGCTGTGTCCCACAGATCTCTCAGGCTTTGCTCATGGGAGACCTGCTGAACAAAGTAGAAGACATATGTTATCATCCACGAAAGTATCACTGAGAGATTTTGCTTGTCATTTGAGACAAGTAGACTCTGAGCTGCCTTCAGGGCTTAGTTCTCTTAGCATTTGTCTGCCCAGTTCTGTCTCCTTTGCCCAAGGTGAGTCACCTGAGAGTGTGTGGTATCTTGACCTTGGCTTTGTTTCAGATTACTGCAAAATTCTGTGTGTGTCAGTTGGCAGGCCGTGGGCCTGAAATCTGTGGAACCATGCTTGGAACTTTGGGCCAGGCTAGAGTTCCATGAGGTAGGTGGGTTCAGATAGGACTCGGCCCCAGGCCCGGAGTCCTCTGCCCGCATCTCCTGACACTCCCTCCTGCCCCCCCGAAGGAGGGTCCCAGCTGGAGGTGAAGCTGGTGCTCCTGTGGAAGCACAACATGCACATCGAGTATGTGGCTGTGGCGCCCTGGCCCCTGGAGCCCGAGGGCCCCCGAGGAACACGGGTGGAAGTGACGATGGAAGGTGGCTACGACATTTTACACGATGTGTCCTGTGCGCTAAGGCAACCCATCCGCTCGCTGTATCGCACCCACGTTATCCGGCGGTTCTGGAACACACTGCAGAGGTGAGTGAGGCACCGCTCAGTCAGCAACACCCCGTCTCGTGTGGGGGGGCAGATGTGTGCAGCTTGGAGCTGGAGAGAGTCCCCTTGAGCACCAGGCTTGTGTCCAGGGCCCCTTGTCCCCCTGGGGCTCCCCTCCTCTGTACCCACCAGAGTCAGGCGTGTCTCAAGACTGGTCCTCGTCCCGCAGCATTAACCAGACGGACCAGATGCTAGCCCACCTGCAGTCCTTCTCCTCCGTCCCAGAGCACTTCACGCTTCCGGACAGCACCAAGAGCGGGGTGCCGCTCTTCTACATCCCTCCCGGCTCCACCGCCCCGGTGAGCGGCCCCGCTGCTCCTCGCCCTGTGTTGTGCCCACCCACACGTGGACTGCACAGCATCTGCAGTCCCGAGCCACCTTCTCTTTCCCTCCCTCTCGAGTCCGAGGCATCCAAACCAGAACCCTTAGCCTTGAGAGCAATTCTCCCAGTCCCGGTAGGGAGAGACTGGCTGTCCTCACCGCGGTGTCCGAGGTGAAGACTTACAGAATGTCTAGGTGACGGTCCCTAGCCCACTGAGAGCCTCCTTGCCCTGTCCCCATCCAGCATGCTCTGGCCTCCCCATGCCGCCTTCGCCCGTTTCCCACCCTTAACAACCACTGTGAGCTGTGCGCTTCCCGAAGGCTGTAGCTTCCTGTGTCCTGCGCTTGCTTCACACCCGGCCCCGGCTGTCAGCATGGCACTGGTAGGCCATGGGGCTTACGTTAGTGATCAGTGGTTTCTTCTTGAGGTCCTGCCATCACTCACTGGCTTTGCTCGAAAGTCCGTGACAGAAGTGTGATAAGTCTCATCCTTTGCCTGGAATTAGCTTTAGAAGACTACACAGTCTGTCCCTGGCCTCATTCGTTCTAATCCAGCCTTCATATTGGAGGCAATTTTTGCCTCCAGCCCAGGCTGGGTTATGGGTTCCTTTAGCCTAAGCCACTGCTACCTCTGAACCCCGTGGTTCTGGGCACTGTCCGGAGGCAGTGCCCTGGTTTTCTGGGAATGCTGCTGTAGAGCTGTCCTCCCCGCCCCAGGTGCTATCCCTCCAACACAGTGGGTCCGACTCATCCCATGCCCAGTTTGCCGCCTACTGGAAGCCGGTGCTGTCCATGGACGCAAATTCATGGCAGCGATGGCTGCACATGCACCGCCTGGTGCTGATCCTGGAGCACGACACGTGAGTATCCTCTTAGGGCCTCATTGGGATGGAGGAGCAGGGGTGATGGGACAGCAAGTCTTGGGGAAGGGGAGCAGCAGGTAAGCCCTTACTAACCTTGGCCGAAAAAAGCTATGACCCTTTCTTCCTGTTCCTCAGCCCCCATATACTCAAACAGGTCCTGGGAGAGGTCACAATCTATTCTTTCCCCCCAAGATTGGAGCTGGTAGGTCTGACCTCAATGCTTACCCCTTTTCCCAGACCAATCCCCAAGCATCTGCACACCCCGGGCAGCAATGGGCGCTATAGCACTGTCCAGTGCAGGATCTCACACTCCTCGCTGACCTCTCTGCTTCGGGACTGGAGCAGCTTCGTGCTGGTCGAGGGCTATTCCTACGTGAAGCTCCTCTCCAGGTGGGCAAAGTGATGTCCCCTCACTCTTCCCCCACCGCCTCGGCTCATCCTGTCTCTTCCTCTAACCCCAGACTGCATCCCTGCTTCCTCCTAAACTCATTTACAGCCAACCCGGGGCTGTTCTCTGACTCCCATTTCTTCCCAGTGCCCCAGACCAGCCCCCTTCCTCCTTCTACATGGTCCGCATCATCTCCAAGGCCCCATGCATGGTTCTTCGCCTGGGTTTTCCCATTGGCACACCAGCACAGGCCCGGCACAAGGTGAGCTGGGCCCTGACTGACTCCTAGCCCCAGGAGCCTGGAGTGTAGACTGGTTCCTTCTCCCCAACCCGCAGGGCCAGGGCTGGGGCCAGTAGAGAGAGGAGCCCACAGATTAAGTAAGGCTCCCTCACCTTATCTGTGAGCCCCTTCTCCCAGATCTGTAGGAGGTGGAAACAGGAGATCTGATCTCATTTTCCCCTCAGATTGTGTCAGGCTTGCAGGAAGAGATCCTGCGGCTGCGTTTCCCCCACCGGGTACAAAGCAAGGAGCCAACACCTAAGGTGAAACGAAAAGGGCTGGGAGGCATTGGTGGAGGCAACTCTCCCTCCAAGTCTCCCCCTCTGCTGGGGCCCCAGCAGGCCCTCTCTGACCGGCCCTGCCTCGTGGTCCTGCATAAGCCACTGGACAAGCTGCTCATCAGGTTGGTACCGAGGGTGGGCTTGGGGCCAGGAGCATAAGGGAGGGCTGTGGCTTAGCTGGATATAAATAGCGATCCACTGGGAGTCGCTCCTGTTTCCCAGATATGAGAAGCTACCCCTGGACTACCGGGCACCTTTCTTGCTGACACTGGAGCCACCAGGGCCACTGCCCTTGGTGTCGGGCCGCTCAGCCTCTTCCAGCCTAGCGTCGCTGTCCCGCTACCTCTACCATCAGCGCTGGCTCTGGAGCGTTCCATCAGGACTGGCCCCTGCACTGCCGCTCAGCGCCATTGCCCAGCTCCTCTCCATCCTCACTGAGTACGTCACCCAAGCCTGCCGGACCACCTGGCGCTGGCAGAAAGCCTACACCAGACACCGCCCCTCTCTGAGCTGTTACGCAAAGTATCCCGCACAGAGCAAGACCTGCCACTGCCACCCCTCTCTTCCCTCCACTCTGCTCAGTCAGGCCTCTGGTCCTAATCAGACCTGTTATGTTTGAGGGGCCGCTAGTCTTAGCAGGGCCACCAGCACCCAGGTCTGCCTGGATGGCTGCTGGAAGGTGGGCGCACAAGTGGCGCGGGTGGGGGATGTGCTCTGACTGTTTCTTCTCCGTCTCTCCCTGTCCCCCCCCACCCCATGGGGCTTCAGAGTCCGACTCTCTGAAGGGTTCCACTTCGCCTGCAGCGGGGAAGGAATCATCAACATGGTGCTGGAGCTTCCCATTCAGGTAGGCGCTGTCCCTCACGACACCTCCCACCAAGGTGTGTCACCACCCCTGGGGCACTGCCTCTGGTCTGTGGTGGGACTGCCGGAAACTGCCTCACAGGGAGCCAAGTCCTGCGGCCAGTCCCAGGGCAGTGTGGCAGGGGACTTAAGTTCGGAGGGTCGGAGCTGGGGGGGCCAGATCTCTGCCTTGCCTGGGGTCTGCCCAGGATCTCCCGTTCTTCCTGCAGAACGAGCCCCCGGGGCAGGCCGCAGTGGAGGAGAGGCACACGTGTGTCGTCCAGTACGTCCTCTTCCCCCCACACTCCACTTCCACCAAGGACAGGTGAGGGCCGGCCCTCTCAGAAATCTGCCGCTCTCCGCATTCCTCTCCCTCCTGCTCCCTTCTGTCCCCGAAAGTTCTGCCTCTCATACCTGAGAGAGTTGGGCCAGGTTTAACTTTTTTTTTTTATCCTCACCCAGACATGCTTATTGATTTAAAAGAGAAGGGATGGAAGGAAGAGAAAGATTGATGTGAGAAAGAAACATCGATCTGTTGCCTCTTGCACGTGCGGAACCCCCAAACCTAGGCATGTGCCCCTACTGGGACTTGAACCAGTGACCTTTCAGTTTATGGGACAGTGCTCCAACCAACTGAGCCACACTGGCCAGGGCAGGGGTGCTGTTTTTAGATGCTCCATCAGGCAGGGGCAGGTCTGGTAAGGGTGACTTGTGGCTGTCTTGTGTGTCGACCACCTTCCTGCTCTCATGGTCTGGCTCTAGCCGTGGGGTTGTGGATTGGACTCTCCTCCTTATGCCCTGGCTCAGGGCCCTTCCTGCTTTAGTTTTTCAACAGATGATGACAATGATGTGGAGGTGGAGGCCCTGGAGGGAGACTCGGAGCTCAATCTGGTCACCGAGGTGTGGGTAGAGCCACAGTGTGGGCGAGTGGGACCAGGCCCTGAAAGCTGGAAGCACCTCCAAAACTTGACATACTCTGAGATCCCAAGAGCTGTGAGTGACTTCAGCAGCACCCACACAGCTTACCGGGTTGGGCACCATGCCTTTGGGGGTGCCACAGCCTTTGGGCTTTCTGGCCCCTCTGAATCTGTTTGTTCTGAGCATCTGACTGTGGGCTCCCTTGAGAACTGGAGGCCTGGAGCTCTGGGGCTTGGGGCGGTGTGCGGGGGTTACTCCTGACCTCTGCTATACCTCCCCTAGCTCCACCCTCGGGACGCTGCCTGCATAGGCTCCATGCTGAGCTTTGAATACCTGATACAGCTGTGCCAGAGCAAGGAATGGAGTCCCCTGCCCCTAGAGCCAAGGGTCTCTGATGGTCAGTGGGGAAGAGGCCCTTGAGGGGAGTGGATGGGGTAGCCACAGACCAAAAATCTGGTCTCACCATGGGTCTTGTTTTCTTCCCTCCCCCTTAGGCTTGGACCAGGGAGGAGACACCTGTGTCCATGAGATCCCTTTCCATTTTGACCTAATGGGACTGTTACCTCAGTGCCAGCAGCTCCAGATGTTCTTCCTTCTGCTTTCCAGAGGTAGGTGGACTTTGTACCCACTTACCCCACACCTAGAAGGCCTGCAAGCCTGGGCGAATTAGAGAATAGAGAGCAGATGAGTCTGTGAACGAGCAGATGAGTCATGGGGGCCAGAGAAGGCTTGGGAGCTGCAGGAGGGGCCGTGCTGGTCAGGGCTGGGCCAGGGCACTGGACAGCAGGAGGCTCTTGGTGCTAAGCGGAGTATGTGTCGGGCAGAGCCGGAGGGCGTCCCGTTCGCCGAGGGGCCTTGGCCCTCCAACGACGTGGTGCTGTGCCTGCTGCATAGCTGCCTTGGGCAGGAGCTGAGTGACCGGGAGATCCCACTGAGCACCACTGACCAGGCTACCTTCCTGAGTGAGGTGCTGCGGCGGACCCACCACGGTCCAGGTAAGCTCCCCATCTCTCTCTAAATATCAGACCCTGCTCCTGCCCCTTCTCTCCCCGCCCCTTCTCCCCCCACCTCACAAGGTGGTTTCCGTCCTTGGGTTTTGGCCTCCCCATCTCTTCACCTCAGAGCCCTGCCTCTCTGCTGGCCCTGCCCTCTGCCACTCATCTCTGCCCTCATTGTAGGTCCAGAGGGGCCACCAGTAGGGGGCCATGGGGTCCTGAAGGATCAGCCAGTCAGCAGCGCTCAGGCCACAGGAGACTCGGCTCTTCCTACCCTGGTCAGCACTGATCCGTCTCCCTGAGCCCTTTCTCACACTGACCTCCTTCCATCACCGCGTATCCATACCCTGACTTTGCATCACCGGATGTACTAAATGCCTCTTGCCAATGACAGGATACTGTCATTTCCCTTTGTTCTGGATCTTGCAAGCCCTCAGGAGTGTCCAACCTGCGGCCCGAGTGCTGCACGTGGCCCAGGATGGCTGTGAATGCAGCCCAATACAAAATCGTAAATGTACTTAAAACCTCTTTATTCACTCCTCAGTTTTCGTTAGTGTTTGTGTGTTTAATGTGTGGCCCATAATTCTACTGCCAGTGTGGCCCAGAGACGCCCAAAGGTTGGACACCCCTGCTGGGTGCAGGAAGGGAGCAGGGGTTGTCTGCTCCCTTACAGATTGCTCTAATTCTGTCTCTCTCTTGCAGAATGTTGGCCCTCCTGACGCTCCCAAGCCTCTCGTCCCGGCCCAGCCCCCTCAGTGGCGCTGCTATGCAAGGCTTGTGAACCCTCAGCATGTGTTTCTGACATTCCTCCCAGCTACCTTCTCGGGTACTGAACTGACCTTCCTCACTGGTTCCTCAGATACAAACCCCTGAGCTCCCTCTCTGGGCTGACAGGCAGCTCTGATTTATGCCTCCCTTTCCTTTTCAGATGTCCAGCACCTGGCTGCCTATGGCCTAGAGGGACCCTCTCAAGAGGAGACCAAACCCAAGCTCGGAGATTGGAGTGGGGCCTCCAGCCTGAGAGATCTGGGAGGAACTGGGGTCAGCGTTCCAAAGGCCCAGGTCCCTATCCTCAGTGTCACCCCAGCCTGTGGTAAGGCTGCTGACTCTTAAGTCAGTTAAGCAGGAACAAGAAGTGGGACAAATAGAGGGCTTGAAGACCATGTGACACCTCTTCCCCCAGACAGTGCCCAGAATCCAGGAGAGCTGAGCCCACCCTCCCGTCGGGACCTACAGGCTTGCACTGGGCGTCAGGCTCCACAGACAGAGAGTGCAGATGGACCCCGGACCCGCTGTCCAGTCTTCATCTATAGCTGTGCCCTGGAAGCGCTGAGGGAACAGATGATTAGCATGCAGCCGCCTCCGGCACCCCGAGACCTCATCTTCCAGTGAGTGCCCTCATGTTGACCTAGGTCCTCTCCCAGCCCAGGCTTAGATAATACTCAGGTGTGGACAGACAGGGTGACGATCAGTTGCAGGAGCTCAGCGGCTTAGCCATGTCCTGCTAGCTCCTCGCTGGGCTTCCTTCAGCAAGTCAGTCAAACGCGTTGGGCCTTGAATACAGTCGGTGGGGACCTGTGGATGACCCACTGGCATCTGGGAGGATGGTGAGTCTGAACTGTCACTCGGGGAAGGTGGCCAAGCTCTCTCTTTCTTCTCATTTGTAGGACTCAGTTTCTTGACCAGACCGCCCCCTCCTCAGCCTGGATGGAGCCCAGGTACAAGGAGGCAGCCAACCATTGTGCCCTGCTGCAGGAGCATGCTCAGCGATGCTACGTCCGTGGTGAGCAGGAGGCCATGGGAGGGAGCGTCAGGGAGGAGACGTGAGGATTGTAGGGACGGGGACTGGGGAGGCAGTTCCAGAGTGTGACTCTCATGGTCCCTTCCACTTCTGCCAGGGCTGTTTCGGAGCTTGCAGCAAGCACAGAGTGTGACCTCCCAGGACTTGCTGATGGCAGTGGATGCCTGTGAGGAGCTGCTTCAAGAAGTAGACATCACCCCTTTTCTGCTCACACTTTGCGGATACACTCGGGGTTTGCCTCACGCACCCCCAAGCCCTGGTCCTCTCAGCCCTGGTCCCTTTAGCAGCAGCATCGAGGAGGGCCCTGAGCCTCGGGAACGAGCTGTCCTGGCTTCTGAGTCCAGGTTAGGATTGTCCTGGAATGACATAGAAGGGGACACACAAAGTCCCGAAAAACCGGGACCTTCCAGTCCCAGGGAATGGCCGTGCGAAGTGGCACCCCAGCCCCAGAAAGGCAGCAGTGCTCTGTCGCTGGCTTCCTACCTCATGTTTAGACTTCCTCCTCCCATCTGGCTTGGGGAGCAGCCTCCCTCCTGGCTCTCCACGTCTCCTGTTCTGGTGTGGAGTATTGAAATAGGTTAGGGCTTGGGAGTTGCCAGTCAATATCAGTGAAAGTAGAAATTGTTCCAGGGACATTCATATAATAGTAATGATCCCCTGAACGAATGTGAGTTCCAAACAGGCAGAAACTGTATTTTCCCACTGTTGAGTCTCCAGCTCACCCTTCCTAGAAACAAAGACAGATAGGTGTGTGCTGTTCCCAGTCGGGAAGCAGGATTCTCTAGGACTTGGTGATTCTTAAAACTTCAACACCTCCCACCCCTACTCCACCCACTCAGCATAGAGACCGAGGACCTAAGCGAGCCCGAGTTTCAGAGCGCCCGCGTCCCTGGCCACCCGGACCCTGGCCTGGAGATCTCTCTGGCAGATGTGTGCCAGCGCAGGGGAGAGGCGCACGATGCCCTTCACAGCCTCATCCAGGTGAGGGTGGAAGAGAAGTGGGGTCCCGCCTGTGCAGGGGCTTCATGTTCTCTCCTGGCTTGGGGCTGTGTAGGGGTCTCTTGTAGGGCAGGGGGGTGTGCTGAGAGGTGGCTGACATTACAACCTCCTTCCAACTCCAAAACAGGAGAAGTTTCTGGAGGTCAGTGGTCTCCACTTCCGCACGGTGCCCTCCAATCCCCACTACTTCTTCTACTGCCCTCCATCCAGCAGGCGAGAGGTGAGTGGCTTTCTTCTTTACCTTTGTCCTGCCCCAGCCTGGAGCCCCAGAGCTTCCACTTGGCCCACCTGGATTTTCTTGACTCTTGGTTCCCTCAGGCCTGGATACGGCTCTTGTCTTGCCCTGGAGCAAGCTGTCTTTCCTTTTCTTGCCCAGGATGAGGGCCCCCGGGACACGGTAGACAGAAAAGTCAGTGATCTGGAGTTGTCAGAGGCTGAGTTCCTAGGAGAAGAAGGTTTGTGGGCAAGCGGCTCGAATTGGGGATGGGTGCTTCAAGCCAGGATTCGGGGGCCTTCACTGCCAACCTCTCTGGCTGACCAGGAGACTTTGCATCTCTAGGAGACACATCTGCCTGCTGTGTGGTCACTGAGAGTGACCCAGAGCTGGAGGTGGAATACCGTGAGAGCCGTGAACCGGACCTGGGGCCTGCTGGGCTAGACTCCACCTCGCTGTCAGATGCAGACACCGTGAACCCCGATGAAGACTCCTTCAGTGTCCTGGGGGGCGACTCACCCACTGGGCCGGAGGGCCTTGTGCACGACCTGCCCCCGCTCTTCCTGCACCTCACCTGCTCCGTGCGGGTGCGTGGGCAGCACAGCTCAGTGCCCGTGTGCGGCCTGCCCACTTGCCTGGGTGAGTGGGGGGGCCCAGCAGAGAGCCACAGGTCCCTGTGCAGCCTGCCCACTTGCCTGGGTGAGTGGGGTGGCCCAGCGGAGAGCCACAGGTCCCTGTGCAGCCTGCCCACTTGCCTGGGTGAGTGGGGGGGCCCAGCAGAGAGCCACAGGTCCTGGCGTGGCCTGCCTGCCTGTTGAGGGGAGAGGCTCTGGGTACAACTCTTTAACTCTGAGAACTTGGGATCTGTGCTTGTCCCACAGTTCCCAGCAACCCTTAACTTTCCCCCTTTCCCAGGCCAGGTGCTTTCCAGTCTGGAGGGCCCCCCGATTGGGGGCCGAGTGCCCCTGAGGGATCTCAGTGTCACTTTGGACGTCTTTGTGCTGACCTTGCCGCTGGAAGTGGAGCTCCCCCCGACCTCGGACCCTCAGCACCACCGGTATGACAGCAGGTTTGGCGGGGGACCTGGGGCTCTGCGACGGTAGGGGGGCCACTACGGAATCTGGGGGCACTTCAGGACTAAGGACCTCTGAAGTATTTCAAGAAAGAAATGCTGAGGAGGTCTTGGGAGGGCATTAGTTGCTGCCCTTTCACCTTTGCTCCTTACCCTGTTCAGGTCAACGTCTGAGAGCAGTGCTTCATTCCCACGATCTCCAGGGCAGCCATCATCTTTAAGGTCAGATGATGGCCTGGGGCCCCCACTGCCACCGCCAGAAGAAGACAGGTATTTCCTTTTTCTCAGAGTTCCTTGCTTCCCTTCAGTTGTACTTTCTGGAAACCATTGTCTACACCTTTCTTCCAATTAGGCACCCAGGACTGTCCAGTCTGGCCACACCGCACAGACTGGCTGTCGAGACCACCATGAGTGAGGTGAGGGCCTTCCCTCCCCTGACCTCAGTGACAGCCCCCCGACACTGACTGACACCTGTTCCATCATATCAGTGGGTTGAGGCACCCCCTTTACTGTGGGGTTGAAGCGAGGCCTTCCTCAATCTGTGAGGCAGCGTCGCTTGTGGTATCTACCGGTCCAGGAGTGCAGCGATGCCACAGTCAGCAAGGCGCTGCCCTTTGCCACTCCTGGATTGCCCTCTGACTGTAGATCCGCTGGTTGCTGGAGGATGAGATGGTGGGGGCCCTTCGGAGAGGGGGCATCCCCCAGAGCCCCGCCCTGCACCGTGCCGCTGCCCACATCCACAGCTCTCCTGGACGCTCCACCTGTCTTCGCCAAACTCTGCCGCTGAGTTTCGTGTTTGGGCCGGAGCGTTCTCTCACACAATTCAAGGAGGTACACTGCCCTCGGAGCACTGCCTGGTCACTTCGCGCCCGTCCTTCCCTGGCCTCCAGAGACAGAGTTGGAAGGCCCTCTCTCGCTTTGAGTCCCTTGAATTACCTTCCTGCCCACCTCCTCACCACATTGTCCCTCACCCCACGCCTGGCAGCCCAAGTGGGAAGAGACCCAGCTCCCAGCCTTGACACTGTCCCACTGAACCTTAGGCAAGTCACTGACCCTTTCCTACTGCAGCAATGGGGACGCTAGCGCCTGCGTCACGAGGTCTGTTGAGAAAGTGTGGGGTGCCACGAATAGGGGGCTGCCTGTCTAAACTGTGGCCTTGGCTCTCGCTCCTCAGGAGTTCCGTCGTCTCCACCTTCCTGGCCGTGCTCTTCTTGAGGACCCTGACAGTGGCTTCTTCTTTGTGGCAGCTGGCCAACAGCCAGGTGGGTCCCCTGGGGTACCCTCTTCAGTGGCCTGGGCTTGGCACAACCACGAGGACAAGGCTGAAGGCATCGAAGGGGAGGTGAGTCTTTTCTGGGCTGACCTGGGAATGGCAGGGGTGGTGATGGGGTTTGTGGGGCCTGTACTCAGTCCTGGCTTCCTCCCCTCAGGCTCTGACAGCCAGCCCCCGCGGCCTTGGCTCCCCAGAGGATTCCGAGGGCCCCTCCCTCATCAGTCTGCCCAGCCTGCCACAGGGAGGTAAGAGAGGACCTGGGCAGCAAAGTCTGGGGCCGACACCCAGAACATGTATATCCCTGGACCTGCTTTCCTTTTTGGAAGGCAGTCCTAACTGGGACTGAGAGGCTCCGGGCATCTGTTTCCCTTCTCTTCCCAGGGAGCCAGCCTGGGCCCAGCAGGGGACTAAGCCTCATGTCCAGTCAGGGCAGTGTGGACTCAGACCACCTAGGTAAGCTGGGGCCGGGGGGTGAAGGACTCTAGCTGGTGGGAAGTGGACTTAGGGCCACACAGCGAAGGTCTGGGCTGGGGGCATCGGAAGGGACTAACCTGGAGGGGCCCATTGAGCCTGATGTACTTCAGAGACGCCGATGAGCTCAAGGGTTGGGTTGCAACTTCAGCACAATTGACACAGGTTATGATGGTGGCAGCAGTGGCTCTGACAGTGAGGGTCCCAGCGAGACCCTGGGTGAGAAGGCCCCCTTCACACTGCGGACCCCGCCTGGGCCGACACCTCCACAGCCTTCGCTCTCAGGTGTCCTTGGGCCATGCCTCCCCGACTTCTGGCTCATCGTGCGGATGCTGCAGGACCGTGTGGAAGTGTACGCACACGCACGGTGAGTGGAAGCCAGGCCCTGCGCCCGACTGATGCTGGCGTCCTCTCCCTGGGCCACCATCACCTCTCTTGAAGGTTGTTCAAGGGTTTGGGAGGGGTCTGACTTTTATTCTAAGTTGGGGGCTCCTGACCGCTTCCTGCAGATAGTAGCAAGTCGTCACTTCAGCATCTGGCTAAATACTGCTCTAATCACAGAGGTGGGGTGGGGTTGAGAAAAAGAAGGGCCATCGTGCTAACAATACAGAAGATCTGAGAGTAAAGAAGAGGTGAGCTGCATGACAGACACCTCGGTGTGGTACCCCGTGGAGGCCGGTGAGGCAGGCATGGAGCCTAGGTTTCCAGAATGGCTGCCGAGAATTTCATCCTTCCCATTTCCCGTTGTGTTTACTTCCCTTTGTTCAATCCTGCTTCCTTTTCATAGTTCCTCTTGGTCCCAGCTCCCATGACTCTCCCTTCACAGTTTCCTCCCCACTGCAGTTCTGTGTCCGATCCATCCCTCCTTCCTAGGAGCCTGATTCGGGAAGACGGAGGACCAGGAGCCGAGTGTCGCCATCTGCAGCAGCTCCTGGTGAGGCGAGTTGGGGAGATCTGCAGGGAAGTCAACCAGGTAAGGGGCAGCCAGGGGCAGGGCTCTCCAGGCATGGTCACAGCTCAGATGAGGAAGGAGTTCCCAGGACCTTGACTTTCAGAGGCTGTTGATCCATCTGTGACACCCAATTATTGGGATACTCAGACTCACCACAAACCAGGGAACTCTCCCTAATGCACCCCGGTACTGCGGGTCCCTCTCACGCCCTCCCAGGGAACGTGAGACGTGGAGGTGCCCGCTCACTGCTCTGGACCAGCATTAGGGTGAGACTCTGGCGAGGGCAGCCCTGGCTCTGGAGCGTGTGTCGCGTGGAGGAGAGAGACGATGAACAACTGAGTCACACACGTTATTTTCATTACAATTGTGAAGACTTTTACAGAGGAAAAGTAAAGATGGCTCTGGGAGCGTGCAGTCAGGTCCGACCATCAGAAGCGTCAGGGAAAGCTTCCTAGAAATGATTTTTAAGCTGAGACCTGAAGAACTGCCTCTGGCAAAGAGAAGGGACGTGTTTTCCCAGCTGGGGTCCAGTGCTTGGAGCCCTGAGCCCAGTGACTATTAGCTACCATCTCTGACCCCCCAGTGATTACTGATGACCTTTTTGACCTCTGACCACCCCCCCCCCCAGTGATAATGGGCATTCTCTCTGGCCTTCGATCACTCGCACCAGCGCCACCCATTTATGAGGGACTGTTCCAGCTCCCTGACACCTTGCTCCCTCCCCAGCGACTGCTCCTTCAGGACCTGCACGACAGTCATGTGTGTAACTCCCTTCTGGTGGCCGAGAGTGAAGAGGATCTGTGGCGCAGTGAGACCCCCTTCCACTCCCGCCAGCGGGCACCACTGCCCAGCGATGGTGAGGTTCCACCCGGGAGCCTTCCTTTCCCTTATCGTAGACTTCGGTGAGAAGCTGAGGGCAGAGTCACCTTACTTGGTCACTGGCGCCAAGTAACACTGGGAGAGCAGGACGGAGCGGGCACAGGGATCACTAGATTTGGCCATTTCAAGTTCATCAGTGGCTTCAGTGGAAGTAGTTTCAGTGGAGAGATGGGAATACGAGCTGGAGGAAATTGAAAATGAAGGGGAGCTAGATAGGTGGAACAGAGAGTAACTACCATATTTTGCTGTGTATAGTGCGCACCCACGCTTTGTGCACGTTACACACGGGATTATTACACCTATGGAATGTAATCATTGTACCCATGTATAATGTGCACCCTTGTTTTCCTCTCAAAAATTTGGGCAAAAAAAGTGCACATTATACATGGAAAAATGGGGTACTCTTTCAAGTGGCTTGGCAGTGAAGGGACAGACCAGATAGATTTGGCAGGACCTGGAGGAAATGGGGATCAGCACAGCAGTTTTAAAGTGGAGACTTGGGCACATTTATGTCCCACAGCAAAAGAGCCGTAAAGTTCCACAGCAGAGTAGGAGAGGTTGGAGAATGCTAGACAGAGGGGTCACTGAAGGGGTGCCTGCCAGGACCAGTCTTCCTAAGGGTTTGGCCATGCCTTGCTTTCCAAAGTGACCATCTTTTTACTGCAGGAAAATAGGGCCAAGAAGTGGGGGAGAGGGATGGGAGCAAGTAGGCCAGTTGACAGCTGAGAGGAGACCAGGGGAGCGGAGCCCGAGGCCTGGTAGGAGGATTTGCCGTCTGATTGGCTGCCCCTCGGCACAGGTGGACACAGGACCCCTTTGGTATTGGTTAGGAAACATGGTAATCTACTTGGAATGGTAACTGAAGTCTCCACACTTCTGCTTCCTTCTCTTACTCCTGATGACCTCTCACCCCAACTCACAGAGCAGCGATTTTCAACCAGCGTGCCGCAAGGATTTTAAAACATACAACACCTGACTGTTTAGTCAGGGGCACTGACCTCTTTTCCTTTAGAGTGTCAAATAAAAAAAGGACAACAACCAACACAATAGCCATCCGGTGTGAATGAATCAAAGTGATACCTGTTTTTTTGTTTGTTTGTTTTTGTTTTTTTGTCACATCAGAAAATACATTTTTTGGTGTGCCACAGAATTTTAGTAATTAATTTACATGTGGCAAGAGATGAAAAAGGTTGAAAATCGCTGTCATAGAGGAAAGCCAAATCATGCCATTTCTTCTCAGTTCTCCCTTCTGGTTTAAGAGTAAAATCAGACCACTCCTTATTTTTAACATTCTCAGCGAGTCTGAAGACGAACGTTCCTGACAGCTCTGAAGAGCTCGCGTCTCTCAGCACACCCCGGGATGTGCTCCGTATCAAAGCAGAATTCCCGCAATTAGTGGGCCTCCCAGGGCTCTGACAGCATCTTCTGCAAATGAGCGAGGACAGCGGTGCTTTCCCTTCCCAGTGACTTCCAGCGCCCTGAGACGTTAGAGCAGTGAGAAGCCAGGCAGAGCCCTTCTGCATTCTAAGTCTCTCCACGTGGTTTTGCTGGAACCCTTAGCAACCAGCATTCCATTCCCGACGTGCAGCCTCCTGGGTTTCCTAAGCACTGCTCACATCTGACAGCGGCTTCTCTGGGAAACCAAATTGCCACCGTTGGGCTGCTGGAAGGTTCCATGTCAACCTGGAAACCCGGAAAGGTCCAGACAAGGCATTGGACTGTGGCTGTGGGCTCTGGCGTACTGCCACGCCACCCTTTGGGTTCTTCGGGGTAGTTGTCCTCCAGAGCACGGGACACAGTTTTCCCCACTCTGCAGCATGTCTGTGTAAGCAGTCACACTTTTTTGTTTGAAGGAGTTATTGCTGCAACTCCCAGTGAGTACCCAGGTGGGGTGTATGTTATATTGTGACATATATCTTGACAGGGTCAGGGTGTTGTGGCATTATCTTCAGGATTTTCTCGTGCTTTGCCTCTCCTGACACATCTTCTTGGCTCCTACACATCTCCCTAAGATAGTTCTGAAAGCCTTTGTGCTGTGACCTGTCTTCCTGAGAGGATGGTCCTACCTTATTACCCAAAATGACCATCTTCCTCCTGCAGGGTAATAGGGCCTCGGAGCCAGGGCGGTGAGGATGAGGAGATCCGTTTACAGGTGAGACGTGTGCGGGCAGCGGGCCGTGTCCCGTTTCTGACCCGCGTCTGCCCCCCCCATCAGATTATGCTGCTGATGAGAGCTGTGCACCCCGAGGGTACCTGGCAGCCACAATGCAGTTTGTCCCTGGCCATTTCTCCTGTGATGTCGTGTGGGAAACTGTGATTCGGGTCCATTCACGCCTCAAAATGGGGCCCAGCATGGGGGTCTCTCGTGGTATGTGACGGCATGAGAGGGCAGGTGGAGTGTGGAGGGGGCTCTGGAGAAGGGAGTGTTCTGAGCCCCTGTCCCTCCCACAGCCATCCAGGCCCTGCGCTCTGTGCTCAACGCCTTCTCCGTGGTGAACCGGAAGAATATGTTCGTTTATCAGGAGCGAGCGACGAAGGCTGTATATTACCTTCGGTATGTGGCCCTGGGAAGACGGGGTAAAGCATGGGTCATGGACGGCGCAGGAGGAGGTATATCCAAAGACCTCGCCACTCTTTCCCAGGCTCCTGGAGACGACCTGCAGTGAGCGGCCATGGGAAGGCGATGCTCTGCCCCCCTCCCTAGCTCTGTCCCGAAGCCAGGAGCCCATCTCCTCTGAGGAAGCCTCGGCACGTATCCCCTCCACTCCCTGATGCCCATGCTCCCTCGGGCTTTGCTCCCTAAAGCGGGCCCTGACCAGAGTTTTCCTACAGGGTCCTCGTTCTCCCCTCGACTTGGCTTCCGGCCGCAGTGCGGACACTGCTCGTCCTGTGGGCCAAGTGGACAGGCACATCCGGCTGCTGGTGCATGGCGTAGGGCAGGCAGGTGAGGACTGCAAGGAGAGGGTAGGAGAGTGACCAGATGAGGTTCCAGAAGTCTCTGGGACTTCTCAGAGCCTTCCTACTCCAGCTCACGCTATGCTCTGGGCTTCCCTCAAGCAGGAGCCGTGTGGGAATGATAGACTGCTGTGATATTTAGGCGCTAGGACCTATAGTTGATTGAAATGCAGCTAGGGGAGGTGGGGTCATTAAAGCTGACACCCAGCTATCTACCCTGGGTGACTACGTGTTAGATGGTGGCCCCGCTGGCTGGATGCTGGGGGTGGGGGTGGGGGTAAGTTGGTGAGTTCGATTTGAGACACGTTGAGCCTGAGGTGTCTATTAGGATTTTCTAGCTAATGTTTATGTTCAATTAATATGTACTGGGTCTTGGGATAAGATGGTTATAGATGAGGTAGATGCTATTATTCTCATTTTATGGCTAAGGGCACTGAGGCTTTGAGAGGTAAAGCTCACTTCTCCATAGTCACAGTGAATAGCTTGGCAAAACTAAACCCTAGTGCTGGCTGCCTGTAGTCTAGGGGAGAATGTTTGAGTCTGGGGTTGAAAGGCTGGTTTGGGGTAGCTGGACCCTTAGCCAGTGTCTCCCCCTTCCCTCCACGGCTGCCTCAAGGTCCCGAGATCACAGATGAGCTGGTGCGGGTTCTGCGTCGGCGCCTGGACGAGGCCACTCTGGACGTCATCACAGTCATGCTTGTTCGGAACTGCAAGCTGACACCCGCCGACGTGGAGGTCAGCTCCCTCCCAGACTCCAGCGTCCGCCGTGGCACAGTCGCAGATGCAGGACCGTCTGGGCTGCAACCTCTGCATCCAGCTCTGACGCCCCTTTCCCCTCTGCAGTTCATCCAGCCCCCTGGGAGTCTGCCCTCAGAGGTGCTGCTTCTGGCCCTGCCCCCCTCCTGCCGGCCCTGGCTTCCTGCCCTGGCCTGGTACCTGCGGCAGAACCTGCTCATCTTCCTGCACTCTCCCAAGTACACAGACAGCAATGGCCGGAACCACTTCCAGGTGAGGTTTCACCCGCCTCTTCCCACACCCACAGGTACCCAGTCCCTGCCCCTAAATACGCACACACCCTTATGGTGTGTTTTATACAGATTCCCCGCGTGTATCTTTGCCCATGGACCTGTGTACACCCCTCCCCCCACACACACCTTTATTATCTACCTGTGTCTTCCTGTGGTCCCCATTCTCCACTGGACACCCACTCCCTGACAGCTTTTGTCCACTTGCCTCATCTTAGTTCTCGGTGGCTGTTCTCTCCCCAGCATCCACTCCCACCACAGGGCAGCCTCCCCGACTTGGACATTTACTTGTATAACAAGCCTGGTGGACAGGGCACTGGGGGCAAAGGTACAGTGTGGGCACTACCAGGTGTGGGAAAGCCCTTTCCGGTCGCGTGGCTGACAGGTCCTCTCCCAGCCTCGCCTCTAAGGCGGGTGTGGGGGAGGAGAGGGGATCTGGAAGTCCCAGACCTGAGTTTTCCTGTGGATTTCCATCCAGGAGTTGCCTGCATCACTCTAGCCTTTGTGGACGAGGGAGGGGCCCCCATCTCACTGGCATCGTGGCCCCCACCTTCTCCGGGGCCTCCAAATGGACTGCAAGAGGAGGAGTTTGAGCAGCTGACCCAGGTCACTCGTTGCCCGGTTGTGCCAGACAGTTCTTCAGGTGGGGCCGCTTGGCTAGAGGAGGGGTGTTCGGATGCTGTAGGAACTGGGGGCACCCTCAGGCGACCCCCATTCTTTCCTCCAGCTCACAGTGGGGCCCCACGGCTTCGGCTGGATGTGTGGGAAAAAGGGAACATCAGCATCGTACAGCTGGAAGAGAAGCTCCGAGGAGCAGCTCGCCAGGCCCTGGCCGATGCCGTCATGGAGCTGCAGCTACTGCCGGCCTCCCTGTGCACAGAGGATGTGGCCCCAGGTGTGTGGGGGCAGAGAACGTCACAAGTCCAGGCAAGAGGGTGTGTCAGGTGTGGGATCTGGGAAGACGTCACGGAGGCTGTCACCAAGGCTCCATCCAAAATACACATTCATAGCTGTCCTTTGCCTTCCCTGCATCAATCAGCAAGTCATCAGCAGAAACATACCCACGCTCGGAGTCACCCACTTAGAGCAGAAAATATCAGGAATTCGCTTCACACAAACATCTGCAGCCACACACTGTCAATTGCAGATACTGATATGTCATTAACAAGTAAAGGAAGTGTTGAGGCACTGTCATACCAGTCTTGGGGCTAGCTGTGGGGATTGATGGTTGGTGACAGACGTCTGCGTTGTTTGGTGTCCACAGGAAGTGTCAGGAGCGGGTCATTGGAAACCAGGAGCCCTGCAGGCCGAGCCAGCACCTTCCCCGCTGGGCCTGCCCCTGAGGAGCCGGTGACACCCCCCAGCAAAGCTGGCCGGCGCAGCTTCTGGGATATGCTGGTAATGGGAGAATGGGAGGAAGTGGTGAAGTTGGCATCTACTTTCTTGCTGCCTCCTAGTTCCACCTACACTCCCCTGCAGGCCTTGCCTCAGAACTCCTATTATATATATAAAACTACTCTGTCCCTTGGGTAGGAGTTTGCAGGATGTGGGAAGTTCTCACTGATGGAGAGAGAGCCTCAGCTTATTAAGTACCTTCACTTCTGCTTTCCTTACCATATCCTCAAACCTGCAAGATAGACAGGGCTTTTACCAGTGAGGCAGCTGGGGCCCAGGAAAGTTGAGGAGCCTGCCCAGGGCTGCTTAGTCAGCCTGCAGTGAAGCTAGGGCCTGAACCGGGGCCTCCAAATGCTCTAGGCTCTTGTTACCATTCCATGATGCCTCCATCCTCCACCCTGTTCCCCTTCCCAATAGCCCCTCTTCATTCACTGCATTGCCTTCAGAGTAAAACAGAATCTGGGGACTTGGGTTCCCCCAAAACAACTGATGACATTGTCCTGGATCGGCCAGAAGACACTCGGGGCCGGAGGCGTCACAAAACTGAGAATGTTCGGACTCCAGGTGGAACCGAGCGGGCATCAGGCCCCGAATCCGGAGCCAGGAGACAAAGGTGCACGTGCGTGTTGTGCCGGGGGGTGTGGTATGCAACCACAGGTGGGTCTTGGGTTTGGGTAAACACGTGCAAGCCAGGTGTCCGTGTGAGCTGCTCACTCCTGCTGTGCCTGCAGACGCCGGACCGCGCAGCTAGAAGAGGGCGAGGTGGGGACCCTGCAGCCCGTGTTCGCTCGTGTCACTCAGCGCTGGATGGAGTTCATGGTTCAGATGGGTGAGGTCCCGCGCCTCCCCCTCCGCCCTCAGCCTGGTCCCCACCCTGCAGCTCCCGCAGGACTTCTTTGCCCTGGGTCCAGGTTGCGCCTCAGTGTCCAGGAGCTCCACCCACATGGTGTCCCGGTTCCTCCTGCCATCCATCTTGTCTGAGTTCACCACCCTGGTCACCTCCATGGCTGGAGACACCAGCATCCGTGTCTTTGAGCAGCATTTGTGAGTTTGGGGTCCCATGGAGGCTGAGCTGGGTGGGGGCTTAGGCTCAGGGAGGTGATGGCCGGGCCTGAGACCGAGCAGTCTGCTTTCTCTACGTCCCTCCCTCTTACTAGGAGTTCAGAGCCAGACGTCTTCAGTCCTTGTTCCCTTGGACAGCTGGGCCCAGCACCCCGCCCAGCAGCTGAGCGGCATCTGCTGCTTCTGGGAAGGAACTTCTTACAGTGGAGGCGACCAACCCAGCAGGGTGAGAACATGGCCTAGGGGAGGGTGGGTTTAGAGTGCCTGAAGGGGTGGTCTCTGACCCTGCGGACAACAGGACGGGGTTGAGGGGGCTCCGTCCCCAGACCCCTGTTAAGACTCCCCACCCCCACACTGTAGCTGCCAAAGCCTTGCAGCGCTTCGAGCCGGGAGGCGATGGGAGCTCAGGGCGGAATGCTCCCCGGCAGAGGTTCTTGCTCCTGGAGGTCGTGGATAAGAAGGTAGGTGTGGTAATCAGCAAAAGAAAAAAGCAAGAAAAACATAACCAGAGACATTGAAGTTAAGAACAATCTAACAATAGCCAGGGGGAGGAGGAGGGGACTATGGGGAGAAGGGTTTTCAGGAACTACTATAAAAGACACATGGACAGAACCAAGGGGGG